>RAKG01000139.1:0-83966 GCA_009802275.1 Neurospora sp. CHS-2018a | reverse complement strand
TGAATAGTTAGATCATCATTCATCGATATCTTTACCTATATAAGACCTTTCCACACAAACCACATACCATTCTACTCCATTTTGAACGCTCTATTCAACTACCCTATTCGGTTCTTCGTAACGCTTCAACCCGTCGAACGTTAACCTCCAACACCTTTTATAATATTTACGGATTATTAAACGTTTAAATATTTTAGTATAAAGAGGGTACTAAACGGTAGATAGGTCTAATAGTTTAAAACCTTATTGGAATACTAATTTCGAATAATTTACCGCCTTAGGAAAGAAAACGTAGCCGCTAACGTACTATCTTACAAATTAAAAGATTTAAAGATAGTTAAAGATAAGAAGGAAGATTAAATTACTTTACGAATACTTAAACCCGCTAATAACGGATTCTTTACCTTCGTTGGCAATAAATTAGTAGATATACTAATTAATTCGGAGGGGGAGGGTAAAACGGTTAATGTTATAGAGTTGGAAATTAGTTATAATTTAATTAACGAACTAATCTAAGCCAACTGAACGGCGGAATTACTATCGATTTATAGAAAAAAGGCGAAGGAGGAAGATTTACCCTTTATTATTAAAGATAGTCTATTAATTAAGAACTATAAATTAGTAGTCCTAGAAGATAGTAATCTATAAATTAAATTTATTGAAGTAGTTTATTGCCTAATTACTTCAATATATTTAAGTAGGAATAAGATTAAACGAATAATCTATAAGCGATATTAATAGGCTAATTTAACTACTAATATAAACCGTTATATTATTAACTATTAGATTTATAAAATATTAAAGGCCCCTAGAGATAAAACGTCCGGCTTATTATATTCTATTCCTTTAAAAGAAGACTATAAAGCTTAGAAATTATTAGTAATCGACTTCAAATTTATACTTAAGGACTATTATAATTATAATATATTAATAATTATTATAGACCGGTTTTTAAAAGCAAATTAGAGTATTCCTTATAAAAATACTATTACTATTAAGGATACCGCTATTTTGTATTATCGAAGTCTATATTAATTCTTCGGCCTTCTAAACGAAGTAATTAGTAATAGAGGTCCTTAATTCGTATTATAAATAATATAGGAAGTAGCCTCCCTACTAAACGTCAAATAGAAACTAATTACTTTAGGGTATTTACAGACTGCTAACCAAATTAAAAACCTATACCAATATATTAATTAATAATTAAGACCCTATATTAATTATAACTAAAATAATTAATTAGAATTTATCCTAGTACTAAATATAATTTAAATAAACTTACCCTATAATAATCTAGACGGCCTATCCCCTAAAGAAGTTATTATAAATTTCCCTATACCTAACGTACTAAATTAGGAAGACTGCGTAGAATTAAGACTTCCTAAGACCGAAATTAATCGATAAGAAACCTATTAATTAATTGATTAACTAAAGATTTTCTATATAATTACGTGCTATACTATTAATAAGGTTCAATAATAGTAAACTATTTAAGCGAATAAGTATAGGAAGGAACTAAACTTCGGCGTTAGAGATTGTATCTTTATTATTAAGAAGGGTTGGATTATAGACCGGCCTAGCGATAAATTCGACTAGCGCTAAACCAAAATTCCTTATAAAATTAAAGCTATAAAAGGATACTCTTATAAATTAAAAGTTCCTAAAGGATAGAAAGGAGCGATTGTTTACTATATTAACTGTTTAAGGAAGTGTATTAATAACCTACTACTTAAATAAAATAATAAAAATTTAATAAGCGAACTAATAAATAATTAAGAGGAATAGGAGGTTTTGAAAGTTATTTCGTTAAAGGTTATTAGAAGGAAGTTAGAATATTAGGTAGAATAGAAGGGTTAGGACCCCGATTTAAAGTTTTAGCTAGTAAATAACTTCGTCAATTTAATAAAGTTCTTAAAGGAGTATTATAATGCGAACGTAATAATGCTAAGACCCCCTAAATAGTTGGCTCAATAGTTGGCTAGTAATAAAACGCCCTATAATAACGATAATAAACTAATAGAAGGATTACGAATTAATTGAAAAAGGAGAATAATAGTAAAGAAAAAGTAAGAGAACGTTAGAGGAAATATTCGATTCATATTTATATTAAAAATTTTTCTTTTTATTCTTAAGGTTCTAAAGCTGAGCCTTAACCCGGGGGGGAGAGTAGTATAACGATTAGGATCCAATACCATAGATCACATCCCATTCGTCTCATTACAATACTTATAGGACCCACCGGCGCTATTAATACGTATACCCTAATTGGCTGCACGGGCGGCATTAATATGCGCGCCTATTCAATTAGTACCGCAACCTATATATCGCATTTACGTACATTATTAGATTAGATAAGGAAGGCGGTCGAGGCTGGTAGAATATGGGCGCATCCTATATAAGGGTGCAACTCTAGAGCCCAGATCTTAACCTCTCCCTCTTTCCTTCTTTAGCTTTAGTTATTTCATACATTTATACCCAACTACGCGATACGGAACTACGTGAGCTGGTGCATCGTAACAATAGATATCGTCCCGTAGATTATTTATAATTTTATTCGACGACGATTAGGGCGAAGATGATATTGAAATAGCCGATAACGAGAATATTAATAATAATATTATAGGACTATTAGCTATCGCCGGTACCGAAGTAATAAGTTACACTTTATTACGCTACGTTAAAAAATATATTATTAATATACTTCGTCCAAACGTTTATTTAAGTATTTATTATAATTAGATATATAAAGAATACGGCCCTCCTAATTTATTAAATATTTTAGTAGAAGAATATTATTATAAGTAAATTTTTAGTTCAATTATTATTATTGAATAGCGGCGGCCGGGATTGCAAATATTAGGTTCGTTTATACCGGGCCCGGAATTATTATAGTGGCCGGTATATAATTATATATATTGTAGGCGGTATTATATAATATATAAAACCTGTATAGTAATAACCGATATCGATAATAAAAGAATAGTAATTAATAATAATCGCGATAGACGACTTAAGAAAACGGTAGAATTAATAAACGGTCGTAAAGTTAAATAGTAGATATTATAGTACAAGTACGTCGTTTATTCTATTAAATTCGTTTTATTTAATATATTTACTATTTCCGATTAACGTTTAACCTAATAAATAAATATTATTGCCTATATTACGCTTAGTTTCTTTAACGTTTTATTGCTACGCGAGGATAAAGTCCGCCTAGGTTTAACGCCTACGTTAGAAGAGTAGGAGTAAGATATCGATTTAGAAAGCAAAATTTATAAACAATTATTTATAGTTGGGAAGTTGAAGCCGCCCGTTTTATTATATTAAACATATTACTTGAACCTTTATAATTAGGGTAATTCTAATATAATATTAATATTCTCCCGCGGAATATTTAATTATTTCCGCCGTTTACTAATTAAGGCTTACGAGAAGGATTACGATATTTCCGGTATTATAATATTTAGCGCCGGTACCATTTAATATAGTAAACGGCTATCTTTTTTAAATCGGTATATATATACTCTAGTCTCTTCCTATAAACCCCGAGTCCCTAGTCCGTCTATTCTCCCCCCTTCTTTATATTATACCTACTAATATTACGTCCGTTTTGCACCCCGTCCTTACTATATTTCTATATAATATAACTTTACTCCTCTATCCTTAATAATTAGTAATACTAATACGAATTATACCTCCGCCGATAGAAGAGTCGGATAGTAGGGATTGCGTTATAAATATATTATATATAATTCTCAACTTTTATATTCTTAGAGCGGCTTTTAAGTATCTTCGGTAGCGAAAACCCTAGGAGATTACCGTAATTAGTAATCGTAATACTTAAAAACACTTTGGTTTTATATCGTTATCGATATTACTAGTAAAATGAAGGTATTAATACTAATATATATAGCGATATATATATTTGATTTAATATATTATAAATCGTAATATATAAGAGTAATTTAATTCTAAGTTTAGAGTTTATTATTTGTACTTATACGCTTTTGTATATTATTGAGTAATATAATTGTAGGCTCGGCCGTCTTTATATATTAGAATATTTTGGTAAAGGAAATTATATAGTTTTTTATATTAAATATTATAATAAGTTTATATTAAAGCAATAACCGGCCAAAATCCTATATTATATATCTTTTCTATGCTACTAGTCAAATGTAACATTAGCCATTCTATTACACCTATACGCTCTTTTACAAATTTATTGCAAAAAGGAAGTATTATAGCGAGATTTAATATTTTACAATATTTAGATAATATATTAATTCTAGTTACGCCTATATCCTTTACCAATTATAATAATATACTTTATTTACCCTTATATTTATATTTGTATATTTGATAGTTTCGACTACCGGATATTATAATTAGTATATAGTTAACCTTTATTATACGAATAGGGATTATAAACGCTATATTTTGAACGTAGGAAACTATATTCGATATTACGATAACGATAATTTTAGGCGGATTAATTATATTTTCGTTTATATGTAGACCCGAATAGAAGACCGCCGGATATTCTTTATATTGATAAAAATATAATTAAATAGAACGTCCTTTATTTCCAGCATTTACTTTTACTTTGTTTACAATATAGGCGAGCCTATTATTATCGGCTTACCGGCTATCCTTATTAATAAATTATATATTATCGATATTTCGGATGTCCGTTGTTATGGTTCTTGCACAGTTAGCACAGGTGCAAGGCAAAGTGTATATTAAAAAGGTTCGACAAAGAGAAGAAGAATCTAAATATATAGAAGGGAGAGTAGATTACACTCTTATACCGGAGGACACACGTAGTAACCAGGGGTTACAATAGGCAAATATATTTAGAAGGCTTCTAGACTAGAACCTCTAGGCGGCAACCCCATAACATTACCCCCTACCAATCTATAGCCCTACCTCTTACCCTACCGGCTACCCTACTCTAGTATAATCATTACTACCGTCGCGTCTCCCTCGTTCTCTCCTTCTTTCCCTTCTTTCTTTTACTAATAATAATAATATTAATACTAATATAACTATTCCTATTACCGCTATCCCCATTATTATTATTATACGCTCTTTTTTATAAATTTCGTATTCTTCCTATTCCTTCCTTATTAATCCCGAACTCCTAATTGTAATTACCCTCAATCTAAACCTAAATTAACTTCCTTCTACAATTAGAAGTAAAAATAAAGAAATAATATCGTCCCCTTCCGGTCTTATTATTCTTAGCCCCGGTATTTGCTACGGTCGCCCGTCCAAGTCTTATAACACTACCCCCTCGATTACTTATATTCGCGAATTAAAAATTATTGCCTACGAAGCTTAAGAGGCGGCTCTTATTACAACTACTATCTTCCGTACTATAGAGGAGAGAGAAACAGCCCGCCTCGCCGCTAAAGAGTCCCGCTATACCGCCGAAGAGTCCCGCTACGCCGCCTATACTACCTATATAGCTAATACCGAAGCCTTACTCCGTACTATCTAATTCGTAAATCCCTTTTTTTTTTTATTTTTTCTTTTTTATTATTAACTTAAGTATTTTTTTATTTAGGGTAAATATAAGCCCGCTTTAGCGGAAGAATTAATTTATCGTTATTACGCCTTCAACGGTAAGGAATATATATACTCCTCTACGGGCTACATTTATTCCGAATACGCCCGTATTTATTATATTTATATTTCGGCCCTTAACTATTTACTCTCTACGGTACGCGCTTAAAAGGCGTTACCCGCTATTAATTATAAAGGCTACTTCGCTATTCGAAAAAATAGCGCCGAATACGTAAAATACTTATTTACTATCTATTATACTATAGTAGTACGTACTACCGCTCGCTAGCTTACAATAGCTTATACTACCTTTAAAATTGAAAGTTATACTAACGTTTCTTAGTAAATATAACCCTTTCTTTACTTTTCTTTCCTATTCCCTTAATAATATAGTAAAAAAATCCTAATTATATTTAAAGAGACCTTCGATTTTATTATCGATAGCCGTACTATAGGCGCCGGTACTGTAGCCTTCGAAGCCTTAGAAAATTACTTAATTTCCGTCGAAGCCCTATTACGCTATATAATTAGCTTCGTTACTATTACCTTTAATATAAAAAAAGAGGGTAATAGTACGGAGGAGGGTAAGGATGTAGTAATAGAGGATGTAAATAATAAGAGTAAAGGAGGGGATAAAGGTAATAATATTTAAATATTTACTTATATTACCGTTCGTATTCGTAAATTTGAAGTTATTAGTAGGAGAGGGGTAGGCGCTAATTTAGTAGTAATTACGGCCTCTATTTAATTTCGGAAATAAAGATTTTACCTTTAGGTATATACCTCCCTCTACTTAACTATTTCCTATACGTAATACTATTTTCGGGGTCCGTCGTTAATTTTAATAGGACTGTACTTAGCTTCAAAAAGGTCTAATACTTTAATCTCAGAATTCTTCTAATAATTCCTACGTAAATTTCGTATAATTTACTTACTTAATTAAAACTTCTTTAACGAAACCCTGTCTAATAATTATATTTTTCGTATATAGGATTTTATTTACTTCGTACTCTTCTTCGCCCTCTATTATAATAGCCGGAGGCTAGGGATTAATACGTTTTTAAGTAAAAAGAGGGGATTCTTTTATCTTTTTTACTTAATTTATATAAAAGTTCGTAAGACCTTTCTTAAATACGTTAAGAATAATAATATACGGGAAAGGAACGTCGGTAACGGTATATTTTGCGTATAGCTAGTCGAGCTTCTTCTTAGGCCTAATTATTAAGAAATTTCCTAAATTTAACTAGATTTTATCTCCTAATTAGAATTTATTAATTAGGCGCCTTTTCTTATTCGCTTACCACTCTATCTCTTAAGCTACCGCTTCTATTAATGTTTAGTATAAGTCTGTAATTTATTAAAGCTTTTAAACGAATTCTATAGCGCGTTGTTTAGGGGAGCCTAATTTTAAGGGGGTTACTAAGCGAACTATAGGAATAACGGAATCGGGGTAGTAACTATCGGTCGTAAAAAAAGGTGAGACGCCGATAGAAGAATTAATATAGTTATTAATAATTATTTGAGCAGTAGGGAGCCAATAATCCCAATCGTCTTATTACTAATTAATATAAATTTATAAAAAAGCCAATACCTTTTAATTTATCCTCTCGGGGCCTCCGTCCGTCTATAGGTAGTATACTATATTAAACTTTCGGTTAATATTTAAAAGAAGGCAGAAATGAGCTTAGAATTCATTAATCTAATTCGTTCCTCTATCGTTAACAATAGACTCCGGCTACTAATAGTATTTAATAAAGTATTAGAAGAAGCGTTCYATATATTTTTCAATAGTTATATCTTTTATAAGTTCTAGAATAATTTCCTTACTAAAACGGTCTTTAATAACCTAGAGGTTGTAGAAGCTATAAACTAGTAGTGAATTAGTAATAAAATCTATTTAAATATATCTATTAAAATAGTCGGGGGCGTCTAATAATTTAAAGAGTCCGTACTTATACGTTCTCTACTACTTAGTATAGCTATATATATTATAATTCTTGAGGAAATAGCGGATCTAGGCCTAGAATAATAGCTAGTAAAAATCTTTGGCGATAGCGGCAATAGTACCCTCCCTTCTAAAGTAGCTAACGACTTTAAAATCGTAGATTCGTTAAATAAATTATATTCGTAGCTCGTTATAGGGGTCCTAGGTTTAGGAATCTACTTCTTTAATCGCTAGTTATCCTAGGATTTAAAATCTATTTCTATATATAAACCTTCCTTAGGGGTCAATATTATATTCAAATATCTACAACTAGAGGCTAATACCTATAGGGAAGGAACGGTCGCCTCTTTTTACTACTCGGTAGGCTTCCTAATAAATAATATTTGTAAGGATAGTTTAGTTCTAAAGCTTCTACAAATCCGGATTATTAAATACCTTAATATTAAACATATTTACAGCCTCTCCCTCAATCGAAATTATAATTACTCGTATATATTTACACAGAGCTTTAACTAATATAAGTTATAAATCCCTAACTTTAAAGTCTTCGCCGTTAGGGTAATCTTATTCCCTCCTAAAAAAAGCGTTTAGTACTATAATTTCCTTACTAGGGCGGTAAATTAAATCGAAATTGAACCGTAAGAACTCTTTAACCTAGCGGGCTTAACGCTTAGATAAGCGCTACTACTCTATAAAGTATTCTAAGTTCCTATAATCGGTTTAAATAATAAATTAATAATAGGAACGAAATTTAATAAACTATTAATCGAAGTATCGAATAATTATAAGCATCTCCTTATCGTAAATAAAATAATTCTGTTCCGCTAAAGTTAGTTTTTAAAAATAGAAAGCGACGGTATATTTATAACTATCGACCTCCTATATGAGGACTCCTCCTAACGCGAATCCGCTGCAATCGGTTTTTAGGAAGGTTAGGCGGTTGGGGTCAAATTCTATAAAAATGGGCGCTCTAATAAATAAATCTTTTATTATATCGAACGCCTATTATTACTTTTCCCCCTATAAAAACTTAATTCCTTTATTAGTAAACGCTATTAATAAACTAGCAATTTTAGAAAAGTTTTCGATAAAAATATAATAATAATTTATAAAGCCTAGGAAATTCCGAATCCCTTTCTATAAACGAAGTATTTCCTATTCCTTAATCGTATAGACTTTCTCAGGGTCCGCTTCGATACTTACGCCTACGTATACGATAAATCTTAAATATTTAACTTTCTATACTATAAATTTATACTTATTAGGATCTAAATATAGGTTAGCCTTATTCAATTTCTCGAGGACTAAACGGACCTTACGTATATAATTAGTACGGGAGCCGTTAGAATAGATAAAGATATTATCTATATAAGTAGAAGCGAAATCGTTTAAATATTCCTTTAGGATAGAATTAATATATTTTTAAAAGGTAATTAAAGCGCTGTTGAGGCCGAAAGGGGTAACTATTTATTCGAATAACTTAAATTGCATAAGGAAGGCTATCTTCTACTCCTTACTTATTACTATCCTAATTTTATAGAACGCTTATACGACGTCGATCTTCGTTAATTATTTAGCGCCCTTCAAATTCTAGAGTATTTCTTTAATAAAGGGAAGGGGGTAACGGTTAAATTTAGTAATAATATTAAACTTTCTATAATTATAATAGAAATATAAGCTACTTCCTAGCTTCTTTATAAATAGTATAAGAACCGCTACTTCCGAACGGCTAGGTCTAATAAAACCTTTATCGAATAGGTCTCTCAACGTCTTCTTTAATATTAAAAACTCTTTATAGGATATATTATATAGTAAGCCTACCGGTATTAGGAGGTCGTTCCCGTTTAAATCCTTCTTAATTTTAATATAGTAGTTAACGCTAAGCTTATATAGGTTTAATTTATTAGTTTCTAACTTTATAAATAACGGTATAAAGTTATAGAATTCTATAGGGATAATCTTCTTAAATTCAACCTCTATCTTCAATTTCTTTAGTATAAAGGCCTTCTTTACGTTTTATATTAAAATTACTATAATTAGGACTATATAATTTCTTTTAAGACTACGGACGAAATTAATAAAATATATAGCCTTTACTATTATAACTATTTTTATTTCCGTTTCCTAAACGTAAAGGGTACGTTAATTCGTATAAAGGAATTATTTACGGGTACTCCTATACTAGAGCCTTTTCTAATATAGAATAGAGAAGGATTTACTATAAGAGAATTAAAGCTTTCTTAAAATAATTAAGTATTCCAATTAGAATACTACGTAAGCGTTAATTAATTGGCGGTGACTACCTACTTCTATAGAGAATATAGTTATTTTACTAATCTCTACTCCCTCTACAATTCTAAAAGCCCCCTTAATTTACCGGGTTCTAATACTTATTTAAGGGAAGTATAAATTTTATATAAAGGTTTTATTAATTACAATATAATATTAATATCCTTTATCTACTAATATATATATAAAGTTTTAATTTTGAATAATAATTAATATTTCTATTACTTCTACCTCTAATACTATTATATTAATTACTATTTAAATTTTAATAACTTTAAGGGATAGGAGTAAAAGAATATAAATAGTTATTATAGAGAGAGATTCTAAGTCCTAACGATAAACTAGAATTAGGTTTTTCCTTATTAGGAAGGAGCCGTCGTATTATTTTCGCCCTCTTTAAGTAAAGGAGTATAAGTATTAGTATTAATAATAGCCGAAGTAGTAGAAGTAGCCTAAATATACACCCTATTTGCAAGGGCGCTAGTATAGGTAAGTCGAAGGCAAAGCTAAGATACTATCTATGATAGAAGATTTAAGGTAAGGAGAAGAAAAGGAAGAGAATTAGATATATACGTACGAACCCGAATAAATACCCTAGTGCGTAAGCGACAGCGGGACCCATATACGGGTCGCTAATAGCCAATCCCTTCACTCGTATCCCCCTTCACCTATATAACAAATAAGAGTAAACACCTTCAATAGGCTTCGCGCCCGTCTGGCCAATCTTAGTACGAACCTTCTATATTACTCGTTCCTCCAACCTTCGTAGCACTTTATAATACTTTATAACACTAATCCTCCTATAGAGTATAGCGGGTATAGTAGTATAGCCGGACCGGCACTATTATATTACCCCCCCCTATATAGAAGATTCGTCCGTAAATCTTATTAAACTAGAGACTCTATAATAAACGTAATAATCCTTTAACAACCTTATTTACATAAAATCCTTCGTAAACGCCTTAATCCTAACGACTCTAATAACTCGTTATCCTTATACTCCTCCCAATCCTCGTTCAACTAATTTATTAACCGTTTAGGCGGGCCTAAAGCCTCTAAATTAACCTCGTAGAATTCCTAAAGAAGCTTCAGGGCGTACTTAAAGTTAAAGGCCGGCTAATACTCCGGGTCGGGGTCCTAACCTCTCTAATTCATATTGTAAAAGAATTTACCATTAATTACTTTAGAAGCATTAATCTTTTCGACCTCCTACTCAAAATCTTCATCGTTTCTAGTAATTAGGCCGGGGCATTTAGCCAATTGGCCGGGTAAAGGGTTATTATCGTATTTCCTTAAACGGTTAGCATAGAAGAGGTCTAAGCCTTTCCAATTATCCGGGAGCTCTAATTAGTAAAAGTGCCCTACTTTCTCAATAATTTTATAATAATTATAAGTATTGGAGAAATTGAATTTATCGTTGGAACGAATCGTTATTAACTATAGCCGCTTAATAATAATAATTCGGTCGCCAACGTCGAAATCTAAATCTCTTCGTTTTTTATTAGCTTAACGAGCCTATTCTTCTTATACCTTTATAATTATCTCTCTAGCAAATTCTATATACCTATAAATGCGTTAAACGTACTCTTAAGCTTATTCCCTAATCAACTATTCGGTCCGGGGGATAGAGGGGTCCTAAGTCCGAGCCTCCTAATTAAAAGGTATATATATCGGGCAACCGAATATAACCTTATAAGGAGAAAAGCTAATACTATCTTAAAGAAGGCTATTTTATACTACGTCGAAAGCGGGTATAGCCTCGGACTAATCGTTTTAATAATAATTAACGAAGGGACAAAATCGTTAATCGAAATAAGCGTTTATAACTTTAACCTAGCTAGCCGTCTAACTATATCCCGCCGTAGCAAACTTCTACTTCGTTCCCGTCAATTTGGATATTTCGTCGGTAAATACCAATACAAATTAAAGTCCGCAGTCCGAAATTACTTCCTCTAATATACTATAAACGCAATCAGGACCCTCGTGATATATCTAAACGGCATTTTAAACGGTCGACTTTTTTATATAGGGTATAACCTATAATAACTTTATTAAACAATCTACTATAACTAAAGCATTATCAAACCCATATTTATCTTTAAGTATTTTTTTATAGTCGATTACAATCGAAGTCTATTTCTTAACGGACGGCGGGATAAGGTATAATTTACTAGGGGTTTTATCCCTAAATACCTTACTCGCCTTATAAATTATATAATTCTTAATAAAATATTCAATATCGCCGGCCATACCCGGCTACTAGTAATATTAATTTAAAATCGTTCAAATCTTATTATAACTAGGGTAGGCTATCGTTAGAGTCGAATAAACTTCGTCAATAATATAAGTACGTAAATTATCCTTATCGGGAATAGCGAAACGACCTTTATAAATTAAAAAATCGTTAACTATTATAATAAATTTAAAATCCGAACCGTAAACGTATACGTAATACTCTTCTAAGGACCCCTCCTCGCAATTAACCTTTATAATCGTATCGACTAATTTATATCCCTCGGGTTCGATTAAATATAATTCTAAGCCGTTAACATCCAATATAAGGATCGGTACCAACTCCTCCAAAAAACCGTTCGATATAGTAATAAAGGTTAGGGCAATAACCTCAATTCCGTCGGCGTCTTCTAAAGGTTTAAATATCTAGAAGGTATAATACGCCTCCTTCTTTTCCTTTTAAGTCTTAAAATCCTCTAACTTCCTCAACAAAGTATTAGCGGCCGCATTCTTAATACTAGGGCGGTAAATAATCTCGAAATAGTATTAAAATAGGAATTCCGCCCATCCAACTTATTATAAATTAAATAATCGCTTTATACCGAAATATTCTAATACCTAATAATTAATAATAATCGTAAAAGGCTTCAACTACCTTAAACCAATTAGCTCGGGACGCTAAATTTAGAGGGCTCTAATAATAGCGAACAACTCTTTATTATAAATCGGGTAATTATATTTAACTTACTATATAATTTCCGAAAAGTAGGCGATAGGGTACTATTCTTTCATATCCTTCTAATATTAGGACAGGATTCCTACAAGGATTCTATCGCTAATATCCATTTCGATTCGTATCTCGGCGTCGTAATTAAAGTATCTTAATAAGGGGGCGTCTATTAATAACTATTTTAAACCGTCGAATACCGCCTAACACTTATCGGTCTATATAAATACTTCACCTTTCTTAATTAAATTAGTAAGGGGGCGAACTATTCGACTATAATCTTTAATAAATTTTCAATAGAAATTATAAAACCCTAAGAAAGATTGTACTCCTTATAAATTAAAAGGTATAACCTACTCTTTAACGACCTCTACTTTTTCTAAGTCGACGAAAACACCGTCGCGTCCTACAATAAACCCTAAGAACTTCGTCTTTATAACCTAGAATTCGCACTTCTTTAAATTTACTTATAGTCTAATATCCTTTAATTTAACCAATACTTTACAAATATAGTCCTTATACTCCTCGAGAATATTAAAATAAATAAGGATATCGTTGATATATACGGTATAAAAGTCTCCTAAGTACAATCCTAAGAGTAAATTAATAAAAGTTTAGAAGCTAATAGGACCGTTAGTTAAGCTAAACGGTAATACCTTATATTTAAAGGCTCCTATACTTATACGGAAGGTAGTAAGTTCTTTATCCTCTAGTCTTATACAAATACAATAGAACGCTTATTATATATCGATTTTAATAAACTATTAAACCTTAACGACCTTAGCCAACGTCTCTTCGATTAGGGGTAATAGGTATTAGTCTTTCCGGGTAATAGCGTTAAACTTACAGTAGTCGATATAGAAGCGGAAATTACTATTAGCTTTTTTAACGAATAGGACGGGCGCAACCCAAGGGGACGAATTTACCTCGATAAATCCCTTAGAAAGGTTTTCTAGGATATACTTCTTTATTACCTCTAATTCGTCTAGCAATATCTTATAAAAAGGGTTATAGCCGAACTCTTCGGGGCGGTAGCCTTCTTCGAGTTCGATTTTATAATCGTACGGCCGGTGGTCGGGTAAGATATTCGAATCGAACTTGTTAAAAACGTCGATATAATTATAATAATATTCTAATACTATTTTTAGGGCTTCCTCCCGAAGTTCTTTCTCGTTGTAGGGTAATAGTTCTTAAGTAGGGTCCTCTACTACGCGTTTCTCTTAAATAAACCGGTCGATTTCGAAAATACTTATCGAATATACCGTACAATTGTCCTTTGCAATAGATTATATAAATAAATTATTATCGAAAATATATATTTATACCGGTCGCTCTTTATACTAGCCTATTAAATCCCTTTTCAATTTATATATACCTTAGCTATCCGAACCCCATTTACCGTCGAATAATTCGATCGGTTTAATTCAAATATATAGGACGGGTTTTAGAAATAATATTATAAAGTAGGTAAAATTAACTAAATTTCTTTCTATCTTACTTAATAAATTAGTTCGCTTAAGAATTGAATCGGAGTTCTAGAGTAGATAGCGAAGTCGAGCGTAGCCTAATTCGCCGGTATCTTTATCGTACGTATATTTAAAGTCTATAAGTATAATAGGGACCGTCTTCTTAGGTTCTAATACGTTAGTTTAAAGTTCGAAGATTCGTTTTTCAATCTACTTTTAATATTAATGTACTTCTTAGTCGTATTAATTTTTAACTTTTTAGTCTAACTCTTTTTTATAATAGTCGGGGAAAGGTTAGCCGGCTAGAATAGGTTTTAGAGTAGTAGTACAATTACTAGTGAGCTAGGGCGCCGTACAGTTATTATTCTTGCCGTCGGCTCGATATTTATCTTTTCGGTTTATTAACGTATTACAATAGGCGATATCCCTTTAGTAATTTAAATTTATAGGACTAAAGTTGCTAGGGCGGACTTTAAAGCTTAAATTCTTCATCTACTCTAAATCTAGCTTCTATTCGGGGGGAAAGATTAATCGACGATTCTTACAATCTACTTAAACGTTATAAATATCGAACTATTTGCGGCCGATAATAAGATTATAATTTATATTAACAACAATAAAGACGTCGGGGGGTATTATTCGGTTTCGAACCCTTAAAGCGGCTTTAACGACTTCTTTAATACTTTAACTAGTCTTTCCTTAGTAATTATTAATACCTCGGGCGGGAAAGTCGCTCGTTACTTCTATTAGTAATCGTTCTTTTAATTTATTAATAAATATTATACTAATAAATAGATAGCCGTTTATTCCTATATCGATTAAGGCGTTAAATATAGATAAAGATATTCTATTATTAACTATAGTATATTGAATACGTATAGGATCCCCTCCCAAGTAGGGTATTAAATTGAATCTATCCTTTCTTTATCTTTATCTATTTTTAATTTATTTTGTAACCGATACCTCCCTTAGGAAGGAGTTTAATTTACTTAGGGTATTTAATTTCCCTAATTATTAATAGCGGGGGCGGCGTCTGCCGCCGGAATAGTAGGAGCCGCGGGCTGCCCGCTAATACCGTTCTTGTAAGTTAGATAGCGCTCTACAATAATAGCGACGCGGTCGCGACGCTCTCAATTATATTAATCCTTCTAGGGATAATTATACTTAATATAACTATACTCTTTATAAAGTGTCAAAATAGATGGGATAGAAGCGATATAATTCGGCTAGACTACTATAGACTAATGGGGAGACTGCCTTCCTTATATACCTACCGTGCCGTAACCTCCCTATCCTGCCTTATACCGGTACTTTACCCTATTTCTTCGTCAGCCCTATTAACTAGCCGTAAGGCTATCTAACCTTAAGCCTCAACGCTATAAGTATATTATAATATTCAACACACCCCCTTACTAAATATTCGTAGTATTGAGAGTTTCTTTACTCGTTATTACTACTAAATTCCAACTCCTTCCCTATTAGTAGACCAATACCCCTTCGTTCTAAATTCCCTACGTTTCCAACATTAGTAAGACCTATTATATTCCTGAACTTTATAAATAAATCCCTAGTAAGCGGCTTAATTAATCTATTAATTAACTAGTCCTCTAAAGGTATAAAGACGAGTTCAATCGATCTATCTTCGATCTTTTTCCGTACAAAGTACTATTATATATTAATATACTTCGTATATTAGTAGTAAGTAGGATTTTCAACGAGTTTCTTAGTTAACTAATTATTACAATAGATAGTAATAACCTCGCTATTATTCTCCCCTCGAAGTTCGTTAAATAAGCGGCTCAACTAAATAGCTTCTTTTATTACCTATATTTCTATTATATACTCTACTTCTATAAATAATAATATTACTATTAGCTATCGCTTAGAACTCTAATTTATAGGTATACTACCTACGTTAAATAGGTAACTAGTAATAGATTTTCTAATATTGTAATCCCCAGCCTAATCTAAATCTATAAATCTAAACAACGTTATCAACTCGCCGGTATATACTAATACCATATTCCTTATACCCTTTAAGTATCTGAAAATCCTCTTTAAAATTCGATAATAGGCGTTATTAGAATTTAAAACATAATAACTAACGACTAATATAGCGAATACAATATCTAGTCTTATACTTAATATAATATATATAAAGGAACCGATAGCGGATTAATACCTCTTAATTCGAATTTTCTTAATTATCTAACCTACTAGTACCTTTATTAGGCGATCTATTATTAGTATATCGATTACTTTATAAGATACTATCCTAAATTAGGCGAGAATTTTATTGATATACCCTTATTAGTCGAGGTGGATAATTCGCTATAATTTATTATATATAATACGAATACCTAAATAGTAGGTATAAGGTCCTAGATCTATTATTTTAAACTTCGTACTCAATATATTCTTTAACCTCTCAATTTTTTCTTTATTTTTGCCTACAATTAATAAATTATCGATGTAAATAGCTACGAACGTCTAGGTCTCCCTATAGTTAAATATACTATAATTAACGTTAATTAGATTATATTTTAATTATTTTAATACTATAATCAATATATTAAATTAAACCCTTAGTATTTATTTTAGACTATAAAGAACCTTATTAAATTTATAAACCTTCCTCTTCTTAAGGTCGCTACTATTAATAACGAACTATAGTAACTATTCTATATAGATGACTTCGTTAACGTTACTATATAAGAACGTAATTTTAATATCTATTTACTCAATTTCAAAATCTAATATTATAGCTATAGCGAATAAGAGTTTATAACTTATAGGTTTAATAACCGAGGCAAAGGTCTCAAAATAGTCAATTCCTTTAATCTATTCGAAGCCCCTAATTACCTATCGTACCTTCCTTCTAACTATCTCGTTATTTAGTCCCCTCTTAAATTTATATACCTATTTACCCCGTAGTATATTTATCCTTATAGTTACGTCAACAAATTTCTACGTACTATTTTCGATAAGGGAGGTATATTCTTCCTTTATTATATTTAACTAACTATCCTAGAAGAAACTTCCCTCTATTTCTTTAAGTAATTAAAATTCTATTATTTTATTAAAACCTTCTAATACTAAGAAAATTCTATATTTAGGGGATAATTTTAGTAATAATAAAATTTATTTACCTTTATTTATAAATTCTAGCGTTACTACCCGTATTAAGTCCAAAATAACCTCTATTTATATTAATCCCTCTTACTCTTATAGATAAGGGGACGCTTGCCGGGGCTTTTTTATAAATATTACTCGACTATATATTCTTCGAATACGTTTGTAATAAAGCCTTATAAGTAGTAGTAAACTATATAAATTAGGAATTAAAAGGTTTAAGGATTTTTCTACCCTTAGTTTAACGATTTACTATTATTACCTCCCCCTATTAGAAGACCGAAGGCGAGCTACTTATTAATCTATTACCGAATCGGTTTAAATAGCGGTATCGACTATTCTTCGTCTAACGAATACCTTTTCAATTTTAAAATAAATATTATTTAATTTAATTATCCTTTTAAATAGGAATAAGAGTTTATAAATTGTAGTTCCTTTAAAATTAATAAGAATATATTTAATTAAAGTTTTATCTATTTTCTTTCTTCTTTATAATGGGAATAGATGCTACGCTACTATCCTAATCGTTTTAATATTATTAACGTCTAGTTTCTAACTATATATAATTTTATATAGAATTTTATTAAATATTGAATAAGGGTTCCAATTTTTAAAGTAATTAACTATCTTAAGAATATCTAACTAATATTACTTAGGGATTTATCCCCCTATTATAATAAGTAATAATTTTTTTTTAAGGTAGAGGTTAAAATTTTCTACTATATTATTAGACTAATATTATTTAATAATTAAACGTTTAATTTAAGTCCCCCTTCTAGCGGCCTAATCGTTAAATTCCTTACTATTAAACTCTTTTACTCTATTAAAGTAGATTATTCTATATCTTCTACGTTGCGGCTCCCTATTTTCTAGGAATTGTACGAATTCTTAAATAAAAATCTAAGCTCGCTCCCTATTCTTAATCGCTAAAGTCTTGCTAAACCTACTATAGCTATTAATTAAAATAATCTAATATTTCTCGCTATAATACCCTAAGGTTTCGAAGGGACTGCAAATATTAGTATAAATTACGTCTAAAACGTACTCGGCTAATCTAAATCGTCTTCGATAAAATAATTCCTTTATTTATCCCCTAACGTAAAGTTCGTACGTATAATATTTTTATATTTCCTTCATTCCATTAACTATCTTATTTATTTTAATTAAATTCTCCTTACTAAAATAACCTATACATTCGTACTAAAACTTTATCTTTAGGCTAACCGAATATAAAATAAGGGTTTACTAAACTATATTAATAATTTAAAGAATAAAGAGGTTTCTAAACTAGGTAGTTTAAATTCCTATCCTATCCTTCTTAATCCTCTAATAATTTTTAGAAAGGATTATACTAGAACTATTATCGAATAATTAAATTACAGAAATTAAGTTAATACCCAATTCTAGTATAAATAAAACCTTTTGAAGACGAATAACGATAATTATACCTAATCGAATTATATTAATTAATAGGGCGGTTCTAATAGAGAGAATAATATTAATTTACTATAGATCGTACTATTAAAAATATATTTCTTTTCAATTTCTCTAATCCCTAATACTAAGACTTTTATTCCCCCTATACCTATAATAGAATTGCTATATAATTTAAAATTAACGAAGTCGCTTCGAATAGTTATTGTATACTAACTACAACTAGAATTAAGAAAATATAACGATTATAGCGAATAATTAAGAATTATATTATTTAAAAATAAATTCTTTTAGTACTATCGGTCTAATTGTTAATAGGAAGAGATAAGAACCTAATTATATTATTATTAAGAAGAGTAATTAAAGAAGACTTTTTCTTCTCCTCCTCTACCTTCCTTTCTCTAATTTTAGCGTTATATTTACGTTTTAACTCCGGAAATTTATCTTAGTAAGCATTAGTATTATAATAATATTTACTACAATAAATATAGTTTTTATTATAAAGGTAGTCTTAATTACTATACCCAAACTACCTAAATTATATTAGTCGCCTTCTAGCGGCCAGTAGTACTATAGTATAACCTTCCTTTTTAATCGCCGCTTTCTAGCGGATAAATTCGCTATTAACTAATTTAGTAGCGTTATTAAAAGAGGGCAATTATTTACTATAAGTAGCCTAGAAGTTGGTTTTCTAGGCGTTATATTACTTTAGGTCAAGTATATCTAAAAGTCTTATAATTATATAGCTTTCTAGTACGTGGTATTCTAAGCTAATCGTAACGTATTCTTTTTATAACGCTATAATCTTCTAGGATAGGGTATTAACGTTATTAAAATTAATAAGGCGAAGGTTGTTCTATTTTTACTAAATCCTTTATAGGGCGCTAATACCTTTATTAAAATACTTAACCTTTACTTTGGTAAAGAATCTAATAATAGTCTCTTCTCTACCTAATAGTCTTATAACTATCTCTCCTAACGTAGTAGAGAGGATTTTAACGACTTTACATTATTTAGCTTCCCAAATTTTAAGAGCGTATATTAGGACTATCTCTTTCGTTAAGTAGTCCTTAATAATATTGTAAGCTCCTATAACGTCTATTATAGACTACCAAAAGCGATACCAAACCTTATAATCGTTCTTACTTGAAAGCTTAGGACTAGTAGCCACATTAATTCCATAAAGGGAAATCTTATCAAATTTGACCTTATTTTCTTCTTTATCGGACGACTTATCGTCTAATCCCTCATCCAAATCTATAGAATCGGTGCCGGTATTAGCTTTAGTATTAATTATAGTATTAACTGCACTATTAGTAACGGTATAACTATTAGTAACAGCATCGCCATTAGCGCTAATATTAATAGTTATAGCCGCCTCTACAACTACGGCGGCAATAATAAGATAGCGGGTAGCGGTAGAGCGGCGAATAATAGTGCCTATCCTTATTATTAGCCTTTTAATAATCTTATTCCTAATGGAAGTAAATGGGCCGCTATTTCTAAATATATTTAGAATAGAATTTATACTACGTTAGGTAACTCTAGTTCTAGGCGCTATAGTAATAATTAAAGTTTGTAATCAATAAAGTAGGTTAAAGTAGAATTAAGAAGGTAAAATAAAAGAGCAAGCTTTAAATTAAGTTCTACCTACTAGAAATCTCCCGGTATTTATAGAGGGACTCTATTACTAAGTTTAACCCTATTACTAAACCTATTTTTAATTCGCTACTTCCTTTTTATCCTTTACTTTTATACCGATTAAATATCTTCGAACTATTAAAACCGGTTAAATAATTTACTTTTAACGTAGTTGAAACTCGGAATAAAGTCCTTCCAGTCCAATAATTTAGGCCGGGCTTCTAAATAATAATCTTTCTACTCTAGTAGTCTAGCAGCAAATTCGGACGAACGGTCCTTCTACTCTAATAGTCTAACTATAAGTTCGGACGAATAAGTTAATTAATCTTAATTACTCTAATAGTTTAGAGCGGTCCAAATCTAACACCTAATTACCAGTACACTAAGCTGGAAGAGGACTAGCGTCTTCCCAATTCGTAGTATTGGTACAGCTGCTGCACTACGGGAGCCGGGCTTATAACCTATTAAAATAGATGGGATAGAAGTGATATAATTCGGCTAGACTACTATAGATTGATAGGGAGACTGCCTTCCTTATATGCCTACCGTGCCGTAACCTCCCTGTCCTGCCTTATACCAGTACCTTGCCCTATTTCTTCGTCAGCCCTATTAGCCAACCGTAAGGCTGTCTGACCTTAAGCCTCAACGCTATGAGTATGCTATGATATTCAGCATAAAGGAAGTAATAACCTTCGTTAAATAAACGGGTAATTTTTTTAATACGATCTACGGTAGAACAATTATTACCACCGCCGTTACTAACGGGCTTAGACGCGGAGGAACTAGAGCCGCCGGAGCCGGAACCTCCAAATCCTTTATTATTATTATTCCTTTTATTACGAGAATTACTAGAAGCGGCCTTAGCTTCTTCGGCAATAGTTTTAAATACTTAGCTAAAACCGGAATAATCGATGCAATAAAATTCGAAAGAAATAGAAGAGTCGCGATACTTAGTGCTTATTTACTTCTTATACTCCGCAGGAAGGCGTTGGAATAGTTCGCGCTTCTATTCGGTCTTAAGGCGTTAGTATTCGCTAATTATACGGACGAATTTATTCTTAAAGAAGTCGAAATTATCGGTATCCTTTATTTTAAGTTTTATAAAATTAACGAAAGCTTTTTCGTCTTAGTTAGGGTCGCTATATTCGCGCTATAAATAGGTTATTAGATTAGAATAAGTTATAAATTGGTTGGGGTGAGTTTCGTAGAGGTAAGGTATTAAATCCTTAAAAATAAATCCGGCTAAACGATTTTTAATATAGAGAAATTTATTACGGTCGGTAGAGTAGTAATTAGTATTAATCTCGAACTTATCTTAGATTAAATTATATTAAGCCTTAAAAAGTATATTATCCTCTTTATCCTAATTATAGAATTTAGGCGGGTTAACCTACTTAGTAGAGAGGCGGGCGCGATAAAGGGGGGCGGTTATAATTTTATCGTCGTTAATATTATTATTAAGGGGAGTAGTAGCGAAGCGGGTAGTTGAACGACGAAGGGGAGCCGCGTTAGGATCCTTTTCAATATTAGGGAGGATTGTCTCTTTAGTCGTTATTATCGTTTTATCCTAGGGTTTACAAATACCTTTAAAAATATTTAGATTAGTAATAGTTTCTTTTAAGGTCTAGATCTCCTCCTCTTTATCGGCTAAGTAATTTTTAAAGGATTAAACTATTTTAGGGTTAGCTGTAGAGGTGGACGTATCGGAGCAAGCCTCTTCTAACTTAGGGACTTAGTCGTAAATAGTATAAAGTTTAGTATTTAAAAATAAAATAATTTAATATATTTCTAATACTTATTCCTTTAAAGCTATATTTATTATAACTTAAAATTTAAATTCGTAAAATATATCGGTTGGGTAGAGGGTATATAGTTCGCTAAATTTAGCTTCGTTTAAATATCTGTTAAAGGGTAACTCTAAATTGGATAATAGAGTATAATAGGGGACGTAGGGGACGGCGTTGCAAATAAAGAGTTTGGCGAACTCCTTTATCTTATCCCTTAAGTCCTTAGTAAGGTCTTTTAAGTTAAAAGCGGTATTAAATCGGTTAATTTCGCCGTTAATATACTTATCGAATAAATCGAACGATAATTTAGATTCGTCGTCGTCGTCGTTCTTAGTTAGAGCATCGGCTAATACCTCAAATAAAGACTTTAATTAATTGTACAAGTAAAATAGTATCTTCTTACGAAGAAAGGTAAATTTACCGTAGGACTTCTCTTCGAAGGGGTAGAATCTATTAAAGTATTCTTCGTTAAAGTGTATAAAGGCCTTTATATTCTCCCTAATAATAGGATCGATACATTAGAGCTTCTTCTTATCCTTTTTCTTATCGACACTAAGTTTAATAATAACCTTATCCTCCTCTTTCGACGATTTAGAATTATCCTTATTGTTAGCGTCTCCTTTACGGAAGGTCTAATCGCCTTTTCCGTTTTCGGGCTTAGAGTTTTCGTTACCCTCTTCGCCGAAGAGATTTTTACGGTCGTTATTCTTGTAGTGGTCGTTCTCGTAGTCGCTAGAGCCCTCTATTCTAGCGCTAGTACTATTATAAGTTAAACGCAGGGGTACTATAATATTAATTATTGTAAATTTTAATTCCTTAGACTATAATAATCGGTTTAATTATTTATATCGGTTTTTAATTATTAGGATTTAACCTTCCTAAGTAATTATTAGGTTGACTTTAAATAATATAAGGGCGCTAATATAGGTAAATCGAAAGTAAAGTTAAAATATTATTTATAATAGAAGATTTAAAGTAAGGAGAAGAAAAGGAAGAGAATTAGATATATATGTACGAACCCGAATAAATACCCTAATATATAAGCGATAGTAGGACTTATATACGGGTTACTAATAGCCAATCCCTTTATTCGTATCCCCCTTCACCTATATAATAAATAAGAGTAAACACCTTCAATAGGCTTCGCGCCCGTCTGGCCAGTCTTGGCACGAACCTTTTATATCACTCGTTCCTCCAACCTTCGTGGCACCTCATAGCACTTCGTAACACCAGTCCTCCCATGGGGTATAGCGGGCATGGCGGCATGGCCGGACCGGCGCCGTCACACTATTTAAATTAATAGCCGGGGTATACGGATACTAGGCCTATATATAGCCACTTCTTCTATACTTTAAATAACGGCCTTACTCCCTCCGTTTATAGTAGTCTTCGTCCAAAACCTATTTAGTATACTACTTACCTACATTATTAGTTAGGCGGTATTAATTTTAGGCCGTTCTAATAGCTATTATAAGTATATCTCTATTTACGTCTCGGGGTACGGTATTAGACCCTAACGACCTAGTAATATTAATAGAAGCAATTACGGTATATAATAAAGGGGCGGAGCCGTAATTATTAGTATAAGATTAACGACTTTTACCTCGTTTTTAAATTTAATAAAACGCCTAGCCAGGCCTAATTTACTTAAAGTTCTAGGCAATAATATATAAACGCCGTACGTATTCATTATATTCTATAAATATTATAATAGAGATTAATAATTGCCTAATCTCTTTAGTAAGGGAGCCCTTTAATTAAACGAGATAAGAGTCGTTAATTTAAATAATACTGCCGGCTATAGTAAATACTTATTCGAATTTAGGCAGGAATTCGCCTAGGGGTTCGCCAATAAATTAGGTTATTTTACGCAATTAGGCCTAAGCCTTCTCCATCTCTTATTCGCTACCAAAAATATATATAAAATATTCGAAAAAGTACCGAGGGTTAAAAGATCCGTTTAAACCTCTAGCGGTCTAAAATACCTAGATACGTAGCTATAGCTTTTCAAAGAGCGAATATAAAATTTAATACTATACTACTCTATTGTTACTAATAAAGCCGTTTAGGCTATCGAAGTTATACTTAAAAATCAATTAATTTATAAAGAAATAAAACGAGTTAGTATCTCCGTTCTAGGAAGGCTACTCGAATACTTTTCTCTTAAACTTTTTAATTACCGACGGTTAAATTGGAATAATAGTGGGCGCTATAATCTAATTACCGAATAAGGTATAATAAATATAGCTGGAATCGTATTTAGCGAGTTTAGTGCGAAGAGCGGCTACCTAATTAGCGTTTTAAAATAACCTAATTAAATAGTCAGTCGAGGGGGTAAGAAAAGGGGGAGCGGATATATTAGCGTACTCGGGGATAATAGGAGGGAAACGAATATTAAATTAATTGAAGAGAGAGTATAGAAAAGGGAATTCTCCGACATTCTATTGGGGATTCTAAAAGTAATATATATTTATTATAAAACGACGCTGAAACCGGAAACGCCGATTTCTGGTTAGGAAGTGCTCCAAAACGAAAACAGACAACGGCAATCGATTTAGGAGGGTCGTTTACCCCCCTCGCAATATCTTGCGACGAACGCAACGATAGCGTTGAACCGTCGCTACCGATAACAATTAATAAAGGCGCGTATAGATTCGAAAATAGCGTTTATAACCCCCTCGGAGGTATTTCTAGTTGTAACGATTCTAACGCCGTACTTACTATAAAAACTTCGGAGAAAACGGAGAACAATAATAAAACTATAAAGAGATTTATCGCCTAAACGAATAAATTTATAGATTATAATACCGTTTTACTTAAAGATTATCGTTAGGTTCGAAAGTTACTTTTCGAATTCGCAAAAACTTAGGCGAAGAAAAGTAGGTCCCGGATATTTGAAGTAAATAAGGTTAGCAAGAATTAATTTATTATTAAGAAGGATTTCGACGATTTAAAGAAGGATATTTTTAAGGAATTTAAAAAAGGTATTTAAGAAGCGCTAAAGAAATAGGCCGATATTATTACGAAATTACCGGGTAAAATTAGCGCTACCTTCTAATAATTAACTACTATTATTACTTTGAAATTTATCCCCTCTAACCACAAACGCCAATTTACGATTAAAAGAGTTTCGATTTCCGCCTAATATATTAAATAATCGAACGAGGATATAAAATAAGCAATCGAAAATATTTTAAAAGAGAAATAATATAAAGGAATCCGAGTAACTATTTGAATAGTAACGAGTAGTAATTATATTGTAATTTTCGACGAACCTATATATAAATAGTATTAGAAGTACTATATTTAGGTAAAGGAAGTTTTCGGAACGGAAGCTATTATAACTTTTAATACTATAGGAGTTCTAATTAAAGGAGTCCCCTAGGTTAACTTCAATAGAAGATCGAATAATATAATATTAAAAGAAATAAGGGAGAAGAATAAGGAAACGGATATTATTTATGTAAAAGCTTAGAAGAGACGCGATAAGGAGGATAAGGGAATAATTTTAGTAGAAATTACGACTACGAAGGCGGCGATTTTCCTCTAAGAAAACCTCTTCCTCTAAAATAGTAGGACTTACTTATACGAACCGTTTTAAATTATAATTACCGTTTAATAATACTTTAAATATTAGGGATTTAAGTATATAGCGAAATCTTATCGCTTAGAGGACGCTTATAGCCGCTATAATTAATTTAAATATAATAAGGCTCGCTTTAATAAAGAGAATTGCCCTTCGAATAAAGATAATTCCTTAATTTATTACAAACTATATAGGAAGTTAGGGTATTTTACCTTCGATAAAAAGTAATACCTATTTATTAGAATAGCCTATATAAAAGCTTTAATTATATACGCCGAAAGGCCTTATAATTTTACTACTCGTAAGGGACCGGCTAAACCAGTATTAGAATTAATAATTAAACCGGAAAAGGATATTGCTATCCCCGACGCCCCCCCTAATTCCCGTTCTATTATAACTTTAAAAAAATTATTAGTCGGAAAAATAACGAAAGGCCGATTTAAGTAGAAAATATTCGGGAATAGCTTTTAGCCGAAATTTATAAGCTAATTTAGCCTAATAAATACGTATACGTATTCGTAGAGCGCCAGCAATTATATTTATACCGGCTCTATAGCCGTTACGCGCGCGACCGCTACTAAGGATATAATACCTACCTTATCTACCGCTAGATTAAAAAGAACCCTTTTATAGGGTAATTAATAATCTAATTAAAAATACTCTATTAGAATATAGGGAAATTGTATAAGAAAGGGAAACTTTTATTCGAGTAAGAGGAGACCTATAATATTATAGCGATTTAAAAGCTAGGTAGAAATTTAAATAGGAATATTTACCGGCCGAGGGGCAATAGGTATTATAGCGTTAATTGTTTAAAAAAGGGTAGGGCGGCAATTTATATAAATAAGAAGTAGAATTTTAAGGATTTAAATTTCCAATCGGAGAAAGATTAGGCCGCGATAATATTTAAGAATTTATAGGAACCGATAACCGTTTATTCTATTTACTCCCCTATCTTTATATATAGTACGCTGGAATATTAATAGAAATTTCCCCTCTTCGAACTCCTCGAAGAGAGACCCCTACAAAATTATTAAGTAGCCGTCGGGGATTTTAACCTCTATTATCCTAATTAGGATTTAGAGAATAGGATTAGTTTAAAAATTATAAAACTTCTTACTTAAATACAACGGTAGAAATTGAATCTATTAACCCTTCGCAGGGAATTAATATAATTCAGTAATATAATATAAAGTAAAAAAGACGGAACGATCAATTATATATAGATATTGCGTAGTATCGAAATTAAATATTAGGGAACTTAACGATACGAATAGACTAGTTCGGATTATTATCCTTAAGAAGTTTAGGTTTAAATTAAAAAACGGAATAGGAAGGTTAAGGAAAAAGGAAATTATAATTAGAGCCTTATAGATATAGAAAAGGTATAGAATACGGCGGAGAAACGGATATTAGTCCCGGAAGAGATTATTACAATAGAAGACTTTAAATTAGTATTTAATAAATTCGACGGAAAATTTATTAATATTGTAAAAGAATTCGTCCTATACCGGAAGAAAAGTTGGGGAAAATAAGCGGATTAGTAGAATTTAGAATATAAAACGGCGATGAAAAATACGCGACGGAAGTAGTAAATATAATTTAGGAATAGGACGCCTTTAAATTAGAAAGAATTTATAGAAGTAGTAATAAAGAAGAGACGATTTATATTAAAGATTTAAACGGCAAAGTAGCGAAATTATATCGCCTCCGTATCGAAGGATTTAAATAAATTTTAATTATTAGAAAAGTAGATTCGAATTTAGAGCTACCGCCCAATAAATCCGCCTAAATTACTAGCCTTTAAACCTAGTAAGGAGGTAAACGAAATCGAAGACTATAACGGTAAGGTAAATATCTTCGCCGACCGATTCTTCCCTAAAGTAGACGTTCTTACAAATTATTTACCAAATTAAATTTAATTATTAAATAACGATACCCCGGTAACTATTAATAATTAAATTACTGAGGGGGATATTAAAGAAATCCTTTTAAGGATAGCGCCGAATAAAGTACCGGGTATTGATTAATTTTTAAATAAGTTTTTAAAAATTTGTAGAATATTATTTAAATAGGTTATAGCGGCTTTCGCCGTAGCGAGCCTTCGGTTCGAATATTTCCCTTAATAATTTAAAAATATAAAAGTAATTATTTTGAAAAAGCTAAGAAAAAGCGCCGAATAATAAAAATTAGCCGGCGTATAGAGGCCGATTTTACTACTAAATAATATTAGAAAAATCCTTAAAACTTTAATTACTATAAGGTTAATATAGGCGGCGGAAGAATTTAACCTCCTCTTAGAAGGTTAAATAGGTAATTGGGTAGGCTGTTTAATAGAATTTGCAATTAAGGTAGTAACCGATACGGTCTATTCGGCTTAGAAATTTAAAGTTATAATATCTCTTATATTCCTTAATTTGAAGGGCGTATTTAATAGAATTAATTATAGGTAGCTTTTATATACTTTATAAGAAATATAATTCTTACGATAACTTTTTAAATAGGTCGATAATTTTATTACTGGAAGAAAAGGTTCCCTTTTCTTCGACGATAAAACTTCGAACCCTTATAATATTGTAATAAAAATACCCTAAGGCTCCCCCCTCTTACTAATCCTTTTTATTCTCTTTATTACTTTATTATACCGTAGGCTAACTACAATTAAAAATATAATTACAATTAGTTTTACTAACGATACTAATATTATTATAGTAATTAAAACAATAAAGGAAAATTGTAGGACTTTTTAAATAATATAGGAGATTTATTCCGAATAGGTAACTAAGAGAAGGATAGAATTTAAAGCGAGTAAAATAGAGTTTATATATTTTATACGGACAAAAGAACCGCGGATAGAAACTTTCTAAATCGGCAGAGTAGTACTTTAACCAATAGAATCGATAAGATTCCTAGGGGTTTAATTAAACCGGAAGTTCAATTATTGGGCGTATACAGAAATAGTAAAGAAAAAGATAGCTATATAGACGAATACTTTAACGCAGCTAATAATAAAAATTTAGGGGTATTCTTTCGCGCGAACGAGAAAAATCTATACTAAATATATTCGAAGTACTATTATATATAGAATATTAGCCTTCTACCAACCGATTAAAATTTATAGGAAATTACGAAGGATAATAATTAAGCTAACTAAATATTAAATTAAATATTTAAAAATTATCGCTAGGGCATACAAAATTATATTAATAAGGAATTTAAAAACGGAAATATTTTATTTACCACTCGATTTCTACTTTAATAAAAAAATAAGGGCTTTCGAAGAGAAGTTTACCCGAATAAATTAAATTAAATTCGTCCGAAGGATTATAATTTAAATAGCTAGCCGTATTTAAATAAAAGTAAGAAGTCGATTACCCGCTAACCGACTTAAAAATAATATTACTAAAGCTAAATAAATTAAAGAATAGGTATTAATAGAGAAATTTATTATATTAGTAGTAAAATTACCCTCGGAAACGGGAATACCCTTACCCCTATCGCAAATACTAAAACCGACCGCTATCGACCGAAAGGAATAATTAAAGGATATTATAAAAAGAAAATAGGTATCGTACTATAATTATTAAATAGCGGCGGTAATAACCAAATTAAATCGGCGGTATAAATTTACTATTATTAACTTTAATATAAGGTTTAGCGACGATACTATTAAACGGTATATAATCGGAGTAAAAAAGAAGAAAAAGAAGAAAAGCTAATTATTAGAAGATAATAATAAATTGTACCTATTAACGAAAGTATAAAACTCCTTCCTTACTTAAGCCCGAATAGGAATTATCGGACTCCGGTCCTTCCTCTTCCGGAGGAAGGTACTAGACGTTATAACGCTATTCTATTTATATAGGATTAGGGAAGAAACGTTTAAATACCTTATTTTTAGATATTTACGGATAAAGGAGTATTAAATAACGGTAACCGATTAGCCGTAAATATAGGAAGAATTCTAAATTTACTTAAATAATAGAATTAAAGCGGAAAAAATCCTTTTATAGGTATTTAAATTAAATAAATTAAATAAATACCGCTTAATAATCGAATTAGAAAGGGAATAGCGAAGGGAATTCGTATAGTACGTGTAAAATTATTTATTTATTTATAATATTAGAATATCGAAATACGGGAACGAAGGGAATAGTAGGGAGACTAGTTAAATTAATTCCGGTTTATATTTAACGAAGAGAATAGAATTATAGAAGAATTATTTAATTAACGTTTAAGTATAATTAATAAGGGTACGAAGTATTTTTATTATTTCCGCTAAGTTATAAATAATTTGGCGGCGCTATTCGTCCTAACCGGGACCTATTATAGTAATATAGGGGCTATTAATAGTTATAGGCGAACCTAGGGGACTATTAATATTAGGGCTAATACTACTACTAATTACGCCGGCGGAAATAATACGAGGAGGAATAGTAGTAAGGCGGCGGTCGATTATAGACCTTTTATAATAACCCTTCTCTTTATAGTCCGAAACCTTTAAATTATTAAAACGATAGAGAAAAGAGAAGGTATCCGACTAATTCGGGAGACTATTATCGATTAAGCGAATATATATAGGGCCGAGGAAGGATATATAAACCCGTTAGAAGGTTTTAATAGATTTATTAAAGTCGGTCGGAATGTTTATAATAATAACCGCCGCCGCCTAAACGAAGTTATATTTATTATAATAGTCGAAGGGGACGTCGAATATATATTTTAAGGCGGCGAATAAATATAGAATATTTTAAGACGTAGTATTTAAATAATATTAAAAAGAAGTAATATTATAACGTTAAGAAGGATATTTACCCTATTTACTAACTATATAAATATATTCCGCAAATATTATCCGAAAGCTATTTTAACTTAAAGTAGCGATATTTAGGGTATTTATAATACAATCGGCGAAATTTAAAATATAGCTAAAGTAAGGAAGAGTACGAACGACGTTAAATAACGGAATTAGTTAGAAAGGACGCGAAAATATAAGGGCGGGAATTTTACCGGTCGTTAGGAAGCTAAAGTATAGGATTATAGAATAGAATATTAGTAACGATAATAAAATCTTAAGAAGGAATTGTAGGAGCGCCGGGGGTTTAGGGAATATAGCGAAGGGTAGAAGGCGTAATATTAAGCTTAGGCGACGATTCTATAAAGTAGGAAAAATTAAGGCCTTAATTAGTCCGAACGCTGAGGTTGCGAATATTGTAATTAAGGGCGCGGCCGGGCGTATTATTAAACGATGAGGGGGAAGCTATCTTAAAGACGTAATAATTTAGGGGAGAAGAGGAAAGTTTAGGGCTAGCGCCCGGGGAGAGTTTATATAGACGGTAGAGGAAGCCTTTATATAGGTATAAATTATAGTAGGGACGGGAGGATAGAATAAAAGGGGAGGGAATAAAGGAGAGGGAGTAGGGTAAGAGAGTAAATAAGAGCGGATAAAGTAAATAGGGACGGGACGGCGGCTAGGGGACGGGAGGAAGGAGCGGAAAAGGGGAGCGGTATTACGATAGTTCTAATATTAGGTAGAATAAAATAGAAAGCGCGTTTGTTCGCTATAGCGGTAGGTGAAAACTATTACAGTTAGAAGTTAGGAAGGAGCGGTACGGCCTACCCGTAACCGGAACAGAGCTAGGGGTTTTCATCCGGCGGCGCTTATCGCCGAACGGTTTTTCCTTTAGAGAACTAGGAGAAGTACCTCATGCCAATCGTGGCGCTATAGATATATAGCTAAGGAATAATATTATTATTATTGGGGATTCTATTAGTTATTCTGCGGGTTATTCTACTAGGGGTTCTACTAGTTATTTTACTGGGGGTTCTACTAGGGGTTCTACTAGTTATTCTACTAGGGGTTCTGCTAAGGGTTCTACTAATTATTCTACTAATTATTCTACGGGTTCTAATTATTAAGATCTATCTATTGGGGGGAACCGTCTACTATAGTGAGGGTAACATACTTCTATAAGAGGTCAATGTGTAAGGTCGAACCTAATATTATAATTCTTATACAATTAGTATAGGTACAAGGCAAAGTGTATATTAAAAAGGTTCGACAAAGAGAAGAAGAATCTAGATATATAGAAGGGAGAGTAAACTGCACTCTTATACCGGAGGACGTACGCAGTGACCAGGGGTTACGATGGGCAGACATATTTGGAAGGCTTCCAGACTGGAACCTCTAGGCGGCAGCCCCATGACATCCGTTAACGCAATAAGCCCGACTACTAGCCTAGTTGGGTGTAGGTTTCTTAGGAAATTATTTATATATAAGGGTTAATTGTTCCGTTTATTAGTTTGTATAGTTATATATAGTAAGTTTTTGTAACCCCTATTACGGTGCGAAATCTTCTATAAGAAATTGAAGGTATAGTATGTTAACCTTAATGTATTAATTAATAATTTAGTTTAGCTTCGTTTGCTAATTTAGTTTCTTATAGCTTATTACTTATAGTTAATATATTATATAATATAATACTACCGAGTCCGTCCGTTAATTATTATATTTACTATATTGTAAGATTAGTATTACCGTGACCGACTATTACTTATATAGTCTAATCTATAAAGTTACTCTATATTGGTTTGTTCATTTAATTGATATCGCTATGCTTAGATGCTTATAGTGCGATACCCCAACTCCTAATGCTTATTGTATTCGGAGCGCAGCCCCGTACTAGCCCCGATTAGCCGTGCGCCGGATCCGGTGCGCGGGTGCCGGGTGCAGCCGGGTGCGGTGCTGGCCTGGCCCGAGCGCCGGGCTGGTGCTGGCCTGGGCGCTGGGACCGCACGTGATCCAGGCGCCCGTACGCAACCCGAACCCTGTAAACCGTAACCCGTACCGGTGATTCTGACCGACCGCGCTCCTACCCAGCTCTTTCCTCGAGAGTATCGCGACTTCCTTGCCTACTACCAGACTACTGTACGCCAACCTCTGGGAAACATACTCCGATGGCGAAAAGACCCCCTGGACGATAGACCAACCCTGATTAACGTGCAAGACGGAAGGCTAACGGACCCAGAGGACATTGCAATATACCTAGCTAGCGCAGCCTTTCGCCCGGTAGGACAAGACCTACTCCCCCCGTACCAACACTACGGCCCAATACTCCTATAAGATATCGTATAATAGGTCCTAGATATACTATTGGACGAAGAAATCCGGGAAGCTTTCCTAAAATACAATTCAAATACCCCGGGACCGGACAACATTACCCTATCCACCCTCAAGGATAACTAGGAACCAATCTTCCCTACTATTTACATTATTATATACGCCTTACTTATAATAGGGAAATTCCTAATAGCGTTTAAACGGGTATAGGTAATTACCTTTTCGAAGCCGGGAAGGGACCTATATAATTATAAAGGATGGAGGCTAATCGTATTATTATTAATAATAGGTAAAGGAATCGAATGCTTAGTCGTTAGAAGGATAATTATAATTGCCCTCAATACTAAATTTATTCTAAAGGATATAGCCAGGGCGGTACCGACCCAATCCGTAATAGACCTAGTAATAGCCCTAATTTATAATGCCGAGGGAGTTAACCGATTTAGACTATATAGAATTATTACTATATACAATATCGACTCCGCCTTCCCGTCTATCCGGGTAAATAAATTTAACAAAGTTTTAAATAAGTAAGGGTAGTTACCCCTCTTAACCGCCTTAATTATAAACTTCTATACTAATAGGAACTTTATATTCAAATAGGTTAAGAAACGTTTCTACTTAAGTAATAAACTATTATAAGGATCCCTATAGTCCCTTATCCTCTTCTTACTATTTATAATATCCCTACCCAAAAAATATTAAGGATTAGCCTTCTTATATACGGACGATATCGCTTACTTTACGGTAGGTTATAATATTATATAAATGCTATATACTGCTTTACGTAAAGTAGCGGACCTATATAAATAGGCTACCGACTTAGGCTTTAAAGTAGATTATAAGAAGATAGAAGCATTCTACCTATTACTTTATAGTAAGAACGTAAAGAAAATCTAGTATAACCTAATTAGTATTATTATTAATACCCCGCTCGGCCCGGTACGGCCCTAGAAAGAAATATATTAATTAGGAATATATTTAAACGCTAGGCTCTCGCTCGTTATATAAGTCCGGAGACGTATATTTAAATCAATAGCAGTAATTAGATTATCAGTAAAAATTAACTAAGTCTCCCGAAGCCTTACCCTACACTCGGCCAAATAATTCTTTACTTCTTACTTCATAGTAATACTAATATACAGGATTATAATACTATTCCCTAGGTATATTAAACCCGGGAAAAGAAGTAACCCAATATCTACTAATATTAGATCCGCCCTATACGAATTAGAAATAACGGTATCGAAAACGCTTAGAAAGACTATACCGATCTAGTATACAATATTAAAATAAATCCCCTTCTAGCTAATAGGTATTATATTATTAGAAATCCTAGGAAGGGAAACGGCGAGGATAGCTATAAGATTGTATACGCTCTTAGGCAATTACCCACTTATATAAAGGCTAAAGAAACTACCCCTAAAGGGGTAATTTAAACTATATACCCTTATAAGATTGTAATTCCTATTAGAAGAATTATTAAATATAATATAGCGCCTTCAATTTCCGGCGCTCTGCAATTAATTTATACCCGGCTCCGAAAAATATAATTATTACCCTAAATAATAGGTATTATTACTTAAAGCCGACCCCGACTTATAATAGGCCGATAATAAGCTTTATAACCTTATTAATTTACCTTAGTATAAGAATAAAAACCTATATGTTGGACTATTACGTAAGTATTTAATAAAATAGGTCGGAGAACGGATAGGGTACTAGGACTTTTACTTTTACTACGAATATTTTAATTATTCCCCCGAAATTTTTTACTACTATTTCTATAGTATAGTCCGTAAAAAAGGATACTTCTTCGTCTACCTACTAATTATATACTGTAATCCTAATGTAGTATAAAATATACCGACGGCCTTCGGTATCAATTATAATATATTTCTCGCAAAAATATAAGCCCTAAAAGACGAAGGCTATATATATATTTGGGTTCTATAAGGAGGAGGATACGAAGGGATGAGGATAGTACGAATTGAAATTTTCGATCCAAATAATGAGCTATTACTATACGTAGTACTACTCGCGCTCCCTAGATTAGGAGGCCTGGAATAAGGATAGGATAGACTATATTAAAGAAACGAAGGGTTTTTCTAGCCTACGGCTATACTAGGGCCCGACCTGGCTGACCTAGGAGGCTTTTTCCCCGTACATATATATTTATACCTAGCCGCCGTCGCAGGCACGGTTTATTATCTAGTATTAGTAGAACGTAGTCGCAAAATTCATTCTTCTTCTTCTTTTGTACGCCAACCTCGCTAGACTAGGCCTAGATTGTATGGGGAGGACATTTTATGGTTTTTTTGCTAGAAACCGTAGTGCGCTTAAAACCGTTAAGTAACCGTATTTCCCTCACAACCGTTGTGCCTTCCAAACCGACTTACAACCACTGAGCAACCGTAATTACCTAGCGGGGCACCCCAGGTAAGAATTCGTAAAATAGGGTCGTTATAATCGAAAAATCCTTAATAAATCGCCGGTAGAAGTTTGCGAAGCCTAAGAAGGATTGCAAGGACTTCTTTAATTCTAGGGCCCACTATTCTATAATTATTTTAATTTTTTCCGAATCTATTTCGATACTTCCCAAGGTAATAATCAATCCCAAATACTTCGTACGTATTGTATAGAATTCGTATTTATTAATATTAATATTAAGGCCCGTTTTAATAAATTCATCGAAGATATTATTAATATACTACTTATAATCTCGTATATTATCCGAATAAATAAAAACATCGTCGAAATACGTAATTCCGTAGACGTCGAAAATATTGTCAAAGATATTGTTAATATAATTTTAGAAAGCCCTAGGGGCGCCTTATAAATTAAAAGGAATAACTAAGGATTCAAATAGGCCAAACCGTATTATAAAAGTAATTAATTATTTGTAGCCCTATTTGATACAAATCCTATTAAAGGCCGCAATAATATCGAATTTAGTAAAGATTTTAACGTAGTAAATCGCATCCAAAGTCTCTTTAATAAATAGTAACGGGTAACGGGACTTAAGAATTATATTATTAATACTTTTATAGTCGATGTAAACGTAGATTCCGCTATTGGGCTTCTTAATGAATAAAATTGGTATTAATACTTCTAATTAAGAAGGCCTAATAAATTTCTTTCTAAAATTATCGTTAATCTACTTCTTAATAATATTAAACTCGTCTAAATTAAATGTACGGCCGTGTAAAGCTAGTAATATAATTCCCGGGCGGAATTCGAATTTAAAATTGTAAGAATAGTTAGAAGGAAGAACTTTAATGCCTTCCTCATAGAAAATACTAATATAATACTAATATTACTTAGGAAGCTTTATTTAAATTTAAACGTTGGTTTTTAGGGGTTTATCTATTTTCTTGTAGAATTTCGTAACGTTTTTAGAAGTAATTTTACTAATATTAATATTGTTAACGGCGAAATATTTGTTAATAACCGCTTCGCAATATAGAAAATTATTGTTAGTACCGTTAATTTATACGGAGTTAGCAACTTTTATAACGTATAAAACCGTCGCGTTACTCTTCCCTACTAAAGTATTAATCTATTAATAATAATTATTATTGAAGAACTTTTTACACTTCTATCTTTAGTTTATTAATACCTCGTTAACTATATCTTTTATTAAATTATTATTTATACTCTTAGGATTTAGGACGCCTCCTTCTTCCTCTATTTAGTCCTCTTTTATTATTTTCTTAATATCCTCTTTTATATTAGCTTTAATTGTACGGATAATATAGAATTTATACGTTTTAGTTAGTTAATTGAAGTTTACTACGGAGAATTTTTTAATATCGTTAGGATTAATAGGACCGTTAGGAATACTATAGAAACGGATTAGGATTCGATAATTTATAGCCCTAATACGTATTCCTCTAGCGAAATGGTAGGGGGCTAGGATTATATAGGGGGTTTAAGAGGCCGGGAGAACCAATAATATAAATACTTGCCCAAGGCCCGAAGGGGTTCTACCGAGCGGGGTAGTACTTAGACGGTTAATTATACGATTTTTAAAATAGTTAAATCTCTAACGGGCGGCCCTCTTTATAATTATAGAAATAGATAAATAATAAGCGGACTCTACTTATAGTTAAAAATCCGGCTCCCCCTCGTCGGGTACCTCTTTGTAGGAAGGCTTCTTATATATAGGGCGTATACCGGACGTATTAAAGCGAAGAGTAGAAAGATAGTAAGCCGTTAGAGGAGTATAACGGTTAACGGCTCCGTAAAGGAAATAACTACGTTATTCGTAAACGGAGCCGAAACGAAGGGAGTCGCTAAGCTAATCGATACCGGGGGCGTAATATATTAGCCAAGGGTAGCCGAAAATAACGGAATTATCCTCGGCGAAGTCGTAAATAAGTAAATTAATCACTTTATAGTAAGCGCCCGCCTATATCGTCAACCTAAAGAAATAGGTAATATTACCTTTAACTTAATTATTAGTAAAATATAATAATTTAATGGTTAGTAGTTTCAAAAAAGGGAATCGGTATCGAAAGACGAAATGATAATCAATAAAATTAAGAGTAATATAACCGTTATTAACGAGAGTAGAATAATACAATTTATATAATCTATAGGATAGGTAGATAGAAAGATTCAATAAATTAAGGTATTTATAATAATTATCTATTAAAAATCTATTTATCTTAATAATATCTAACTATATAAGGATAGGCCCCTATTTCCCTCCTCTTTATCCTATAGACTCGTACCTCCAAGCGTAATTTAGTTAGGAAGCTATATATTTCCCTAATTCTAAACGAAATTATTTTCATTACTTATAATAAGGCTAATAAAATTAGGCTAGTAAACGGAAACCGGGTAATAGTAACCGCCGGGACCGGGGGTACCGGGAGTTAGAGCGCCCGCTAATATACTTATAGAAGAAATAACGCTTATAATATTAATTTAATAGCCGCCGCCATTATAGGGACGCTATTAGCCGTAACCGTATTAACCCTAAGCTACTACTATTAGTTACCGTTACTATTACTATTATTATTATTATTAGTATTATTATTCTTATTCTTATTCTTATTCTTATTCTTATTCTTATTCTTATTATAATTAAAGAGTTTAACCTCCTTACTAAAATTAAAATAGGTACAATATTCTACTAAAAAATAGCCTTTCTTACCGTAGCGAATACATATTCTATTCTTTATATAGAATATAAAGATATTATTATCGATTATATAAAAAAATAATGTTCCCTTGGGCGGAGCTGGGTTGTGCCCGAGGGAGACAGTGAAACGCCTATTATTCCTTCTACGTTTTGGGGTTTTTTTTTATTTTTTTTATTTTTTTTAAAAAAAGAGGAATTTGAATCTTAAAGACTCATTCGTCAAATTTTCCTTAAATCAAGATTCCCCCTCAACCAAAGGCCGGATTAACTTCTAGCCGGGTGCAAAATGACCACCGTTTCTTTCTTATCATTTTGGTACCCTTTTTTTATTTTTAGGGTTAGGGTTATTAGTGATTGAAAAGACTCGGTCATTTTTGGAGACGGTGTCATTTTGAGGATTTGGTCATTCTTAGGGTTAGGGGTTTTGGTCATTGAAAAGACTTGGTCGTTTTGAAGACTTGGTCATTTTGGGGACTTGGTCATTCTTAGGGTTAGGGGTTTTGGTCATTGAAAAGACTTGGTCGTTTTGAAGACTTGGTTATTTTGGGGACTTGGTCATTTGGAGGATTTTGGTCATGGTTCTTATCGCTTCCAATCCCTCTTATCGCGAACCACGGTCGCATTTGGAGCAATGAATAACCAAAACTACTAAGAATCCCCATTACTCAACGGCCATACATCGGCATAAAGTGCACAAAGTACCAAAATGACCGCAAAATTGAGGCGAACAATCTGCAATTGAGTGCATGAGGATGCATCCCCTGGTTGAGGGCTAGTATTGATCCAAATAGTTGAAGTGTCCCGATGACGACACAATTTCCTTTTTGGGATTGCAAGACACGGTGTCAATAGTGCGCACGGGCCCATATGCGAACCGAATTTTCTGCACATTGGGCCCGGATAGACAGAAATCGCCGCTCCTTCCAGTTTCAGCGCTTCGAAGTGGGCCCACGGACCACGACCTTTGGTGTGGATTTTCCATGGCACCTCTGGTGGGCCCGATAACGAAGCGCCTCCACGGTGGAAGGATGGGCGTTTTAATAGTTGGATGTTAGAAGCGGATATAGTATTGAAGTCTATAGTATTACCGCTTTAATTAATAGTAGCCTTACTTTTAAAAGTAAGGGTATTAGAAGTACCGGTAATATTAATACCGGTTTTATAGAAAGGATTAGCATTCTTATTATACTAATCTTTATCCTCCAAATTCTTTATAAGGTTATAAACGAATATTATCCACTCGTTATACTTATTATTAATAGGCTAAAGGTTCTAATAAACGATAGTAGTATAAATATATTTAGAGATCTTCTAACGGAAATAATAAATTTTTATACCGTCGTCGAAATCATAGTAATCGATAAGGCGGGTAAAGATATTTTTAAATTCTTACTATTTTATACCCCTAATTATTTTTAACTCCTCTAATTTACAATAGGAATAAACGACGACGTTAATATTATCGTATTTTTTAGTAAATTTAGCTAATAATTCGGAAGCGGAAGTCTATTTAGCGGGTTTATTATTCAAAATTTTAATAAATTTTATTTCGATAGCTTCGAAAGGAGCGCCCTCGATAGAGCGAACAATAAGCAAGAATTTTTTATATTCAGAATTAAAAAGTTGGGGGTTATTAAATTAAGTAAATTGAATACGAAGACGCCAAGCATAATACTTAGTAGTACGCTTAATAATAATACCTTTACCGTCAAATACGGGCAATATAATAATACGTAATACCGACCTATAGCCGCTACTATCGTCCGTAATAATTATAGTATCGCGCTCGTCGTTACTAAATTCCTCGTTAAATTCTCCGTCCTTAGGTCCTTCGTCGGGGATAGAAATATTAGAAACCCTAGCCGTAGTAATATATTAGTAAAGGTCGTTAATTATCTTCTAATACTTTTCCTTCTACTTTTAGAAAGAGGCCTAGGAATTAATCCTTAAGGTCGAAAGTTCTACTTTTAAAGTGGCGATATCGGTATAGAAAAAATCGATTTCGATTAAATAATTATCGTAGGTAGCGTTAGTTATAATTTTATAATTTTTAATAACCTCCTACGAATTAATAAAATACTTAGCCTAAATAATAATAATATTACTATCGAATTACTTAATCTCCTATTAAATAAATGCAAATTGAATTTTACAAAGTTCGAATTACTCTTCTACTTCTTATACCTCTATTCTAACGCCGACGACGTCGTTATAAATTAAATAATTAAAGGCTATAAAAACTATACGGAATATAAGGAGGCTAGATAGGCCGAAAGCATCCTCGATTAAAATATTAATAATAGTAACCGCTTAATTATTAAAATTTTCGAACGCTTATACAATATTCGAATAATACTCCTAATTAGCCGGGTCGGCTACTATAAGGACACTAATTACTATAATTACTAGGAAATTATCGGTTACTAGAGGGGTATTAATATTATCGGATATTAATTACTAAATTAATACGCCGGGTAAGTAAGAAAGGGGAGAAAGAGAGTACGAACTATTTTAATAGCGATACTCGGCTTAGTAGTTACTTAATTCGAAGTTAGGATCTCAACGTAAAGTCTTAATTACGCAAATACGAATCTTAATTAACTAATTAACGCAATTTAAAATAATCAATCTTCCTCTACTAAGATAATAAGCGCGCGTAGCGTAATAATAAAATATAATAAACTATTACGGGACGAAAGGGTACTATTAGGGGTAGGGTAAAATATATATTGTTGTACGAAGGAGAGGAAAGGAAGTGTACGTAAAGGACTGGCTATATAAGCGAGAGCCTAGATAAGCTAATCCGTACGCGCGTACGTAAGACTGCACGTAACGGAGCATGTGACTAGTGCGAGTGCGTAGCTCTAGGCCATAATACGAAGCACTAGCATAGTACATATACGGTTAGTATAGTACAACCATATTATAGGCTAGCCCTGTAATACGGTATAAGTATAATTGCTAACGCTCTAAAAGTATATAAAAACGTCTATTGAATTAATTTAGCTTATAAATTTCGGCCGAAAATTATTTCTAATTACTTTATTTTTAAATCGGCCTTTCTTTATACTTCTAGTAAATAATTTTTTTAAAATTATAATAGAATAGGAATTAGAAGGGGCGTTAGGGATAATAACATCCTCTTCAATTTTAACCGTCAATTCTAATACCGGTTTAACTAATCCTTTATAAATAATAAAACCGTAGGGCTTTTCGACGTACGTAATTAAAGCCTTTATATAGACTATTCTAACGAGCGGGTATTACTTTTTATTAAAGGCGAAATACCTTAACTTCCTATATAATTTATAATAAGTTAGGGAATTATCCTTATTCGAAAAGTAATTCTCTTTATTAAAGCGAATTCTATTATATTTAAATTGATTATAATAGCTGTAAGCGTCCTCCTAGTAATAGAATCTCGCTATATATCCAAATCCCTAATATTTAAAATATTATTAAATAGTAACCGTAGCCTAAAACGGTTCGTAAAAATATACGCTACTATTCTAAAAAAAAAGAATTCTCTTAAAAGAAGATCGCCGCCTTCGCAATTGCAACTTTTACTAAAATTATTCCCCTTTCCTCCTTATTATATTTCTTCCAAACTTTTATATAAATAATATCCGCTTCCCTATTCTTTTCCCTTATTGCCTTTAATATCGTTTTATTTGATCTTTTATCGATACTAACCTAAGGGATTCCCTTAATTAGAATTCCTATAATATTAAAGGTTATAATAACTTCTATTCTAAAAACCTCCTTCGCTTAAATATAGTACTTCTAATATTATTCGTATATAGGTTCGTCGAAAATAATAATATAGTCGCCGCTTATTACTATCCTAATAACCGTTCGGACTATTTTATATAGTTTTTCCTTCAAAATATTTTCAATTACCTACTTTGTATCTTCGTTCGATCGTTTAATATATTAAGCGGAGATTAAAACTCTTTTAATTATAAATTAATATTCGAAATTAAAAGGAATAAATTTTTAAATAGTAGTAATAATAATTAATTATTAAAGGGTAACGCCAATCTTATTAAATAACTTTATAATAATATTAGCCTATCTCTTCGGCGCTTTTTAAACGCCCTTCTTAAATTCCTTAAAAATATCCTTCTTCAAATTATCGAAGTCCTTCTTAATAATAAATTAATTCTCGCTAACTTTATTTACTTTAAATATCCGGGACCTACTTTTCTTCGCTTAAATTTTTGCGAATTCGAAAAATAATTCTCGAATCTAACGATAATCTTCGGGCGAAACAGTATTATAATTTATAAATTTATTCGCTTAGGCAATAAATCTCTTTATAATTTTATTATCTTCTTCCGTTTTCTCCGAAGTCTTTATAGCGAATATAGCGTTGGGGTCGTTACAATTAGAAATGCCTCCGAAAGGGTTATAAACGCTATTTTCGAATCTATACGCGCTTTTATTAATTATTATTAATAGCGACGGCTCAACGCTATCGCTACGTTCGTCGTAAGATATCGCAAAGGGGGTAAATAACCTTCCTAAATCGATTACCGTTATCGGTTTTCGTTTTAGAGCACTTCCTAACAAGAAATCGGCGTTTTCGGTTTCAGCGTCGTTTTTTAATATTATTAATAGTAGGTATAAATAACTCAATAATACCTATATAGTAAGTATAGGTCGAACTTCCATTACCGATAGTATATATAATAGGGTAGGGAAGAGGCTATAAGTCTGTAAACTATTTGAAGTAGTTAAAAATATTAGAAGCACAGCCTAAATTATAAATAACGAAATCACGAAGACCATCTAGTTATTATTGCCTTTAAGCCTATTAGACTTTAGCAAGATCACTAGAAGTATATTGAAATTGAAATTAATTAGAATCGTTTAATTAATTTTTATTATTATCAATATATTAAATCGCGTCTATTAAGGGCTCTAATAAAAATCTATACTACTAGAGCCTATACTACTAGTGGCTATAAATATTCCACCTCTATACAATAGGGCAAAGTTCGGGCCAATAGTAGCCGGGGTAGTAAAGTTAGTAGAAGCATTATTACCCAAAGCACTAGTACCAGCAGCCTTCTTCGCGATAGCATCCTTCTTAGGCCTCTAAGTATCGGGAGCCTTATCAAAGTTACAAAACCAACAGATCTCTACTTTAGCAGTAATATAGTAATTATACGGCATATACTTCTAGGTAGGGTAGATCTTCTTATCGTAGCCGGTATAATCGACTTTCTTATCTTTATCCTTATCATCCTTCTTATTAAACGACTTCTTGGAAAAGGTATTATTGCTAGTAATCGACTTCTAAATATTAATATTAAAGTTAGAGATATAAGCTTCTACGTTACCGATATTATTAAGCTTAGCCAATAGGCCACCGACAATTAGGGTCTTAATTTCGAGTAAAATAGCCCAATACTTTACATCGATAGTGTAATAATATTTAATAGCGTTAAATAAAAGGGTAACCTTAAAGTCGTTAATTATTTTAAACTTAGTATTTTGAACGCGCTTACGTAATAGGGTATAATAGTTTAAGAAGGAGGTTATAGAATCGAAATTATTTTGTTTAAGCGATAGAAATTTAGTGAGGACTTCGCTATAAGCTTTATTAGTAACGCGGGTAATATAAGATTAAATAAAGTCGTAGAGAACTTTAAAATCCTTATTCTTCTTATCTTAACTGTTAATATCGAGGGTAATAATAATAATTTTATCCTTAAGCGTAGTTAATAAGATCTTTATAGCGTTAGCGCGCTAGGTAAACTAGGCTTTATACTTTATAGACTTTACCTCCTTATCAAATTCAATAATAGTATTAAAAATATAATCGGTAAGGCTAAGGTAATCGAATTTAGCTTCGAATCCTTACTCCTAATTATTAATATTACGTTCGCCTTCGAAGTAGACGAGGGACGATGTAGAGGAAGATATATTAGCGGTAATAATAAGGGTATTACGTATATTAATATAAAAAAATAGTGTAAGTCGCTAGATTAGACGCTAATTAAATCGCTTAATTTAATTAAGATAGTAAGTTTATCGCCAATTATTGTAAATGAGGGTAGGAGGTACAATAAATATTACCTAAGATCTTTATAGGCTATATAAGGCGGGGAGCTTATTGCGACGAATCGAAGTCGAGGTCGCGAATTGTTTACTAGACCCGGTATAAGTACTAGAATAACGATGAGGCTTATTGCAATACGATAGAATACTGCGCGATTATAAGGAAGGTAAGAGAGGGCTTATAACCTATAAAATTCCGAATAATAACGACGAGAGTAAGCGTATGTACGGTTGATTAAGAGACTTGCTCGGCGGGCAGTGTCTGTTTACTCCGCGGGCAGTGTCACTGCCCGTATAGGGACTCTATATAGCGGTTCCTCCGCGGGCAGTGTCACAGTAATCCCTAACCCTGATAAATCCCATGCCCAGCCGTACCATCTTGGCATTACAACGCTGAACTTAGCGATTTGCAGCCATCGTGAGGGGAGATGTGAGGAGATTGCAGCCATCGTCAGTTGCGCGATTTCTTTACAACAACCGTTAACTAACATCACAACTCTACCAAAACAGCTCGTATCAACACGATTTTAACGTCAGTATACTCGTCGCGACGCCCTGAGGGTAGTACGTTCGTCAGCACCAGCGGTAACCCGGAGCGGGAGGACTGTGAAACCGTCGCAAAAGACTTTGCAGGAGTGATTAGTTAGTTAGATAGATGGATAATACTAGCACTGCTTGCACTGCTCAGCTCGTTTTGTAGTATATGTGGCTTCAACACCAAGAAAGTATCGCCAGATATTGATTGGGACTGGAATGTTGAGAATTACATAGACTATTAGAGGGTTAGGGATTACTGTGACACTGCCCGCGGAGGAATCCCTACCCTGATATCCCTATACGGGCAGTGACACTGCCCGCCGAGCAAGTCTCTTGATTAAATATACTATAGAGGAGAAAGGAGGAGAAAGAGGCGGAAGGTCTGGAGGTCTAGACGAACGGTAGGTATGGCCCAGGGTACGAGTGGAGTAGGCGGTGAATGGCCTGTGCTAAGAGTGCGGCTGGGACCCACCGACACATTTGCATAAAGATGCAGCGTATAATGCAGTTAGAGGCAGCGTAGCAATCTTGAAAATGACCAAATCCTCGAAATGACCAAGTCCCTAAATGACCAAGTCCGCGAAAATAACCAAGTCTTTTCAATGACCAAAACCCCTAACCCTAAAAATGACCAAATCCTCGAAATGACCAAGTCCCAAAATGACCAAGTCTTTTCAATAACCAAAACCCCTAACCCTAAAAATGACCAAATCCTCAAAATGACCAACTTAGCTAGGGGTATATAGGGACTCTTTTTCCGTTGCATGTCGGTTGCTCAACGGTTTAATCATATCAACCGTACTACAACGGTTATTTAGTATTAACCGTCATACAACCGTAAAGTAATTTGCAACCGTTAGGTTGCATACAACTAAAGTAGATTCTAGGTACTCCCTATACTAATTTGAATAGGAGGTACATTGGCCAGGTGTAGGGTTCATACAAGCGTTCGGAGGTTTTCATTTTTATATTTGGAAAGTTACGAAGTAGTTACGAAATTAGCAGTCCTTCCGTCGCAATACTATAAGCAGTATTATTAAGACTACTCTAATCGCGTAAGTTAGCACAATTGAGGAAGGCACTATATATTCACAGTCGCACTCCTCAGCGCTCTTACCAATTAAAGCCATTACAGCGACCACTTTAGCGGCATAGACCGTACGCTCTAGAGGTTAAAAGTATTCAACACCCCTATCAGTCAATCAAGACCCCTATCAGTCAGCCAACACCCCTATCAGTCAGCCAACACCCCTATCAGTCACTTGGCGATTCACAACAACAATAACAACAACAACAATAATAATAACAATAATAACAATAATAATAATGATAATAATAATAATAATGATGATAATAATAATAATAATACTACTTCAGCTACGATATAGCATCCTGGCTATGCTTAGCGATATTAGCGCTCTATAGCGAGGTGGTGATGCAGCGAGGTAGTGATGCAGCGAGGTGGTAATGCAACGAGGTAGTAATATAACGAGGTGGTAATACAAATATAGCGCTCGTAAAATAATATTTAAATAATACGTTAGTCAATCCCCTTATTAATCTAATTAATAGGCAATATATACTTTCTAAAATAATAATAATCTCTATCGCCTAATTTAATTTCTCCTTCTCGACCCTCAACTCTCTACGCTTATACTTAGGTAGTAATATAATTAAATAGTAATTTCCATCGCCTAATCTAGCCTCTATATTTCTAAATTGTAGATAAAATTGAATTAATTACGGACTTCCTCTTTATACTTCTCTATAAAGGCTTTATATACTCCCCCAACTTCCCGCTGGGAGCTTCTAAACCGTATTCTTAATAATCTAAAACTCTTTAAAATTAAAAAGCCGGCTCGCTTCTTAATCTTCTACGCCGTAGAGTAAAAGGATGGTTACTGTTCTTACGTAACTTCTTATTACTATTTGCTTAGGGAATAGCGGAATTCAAAGAAGGCCGGTCGCATTTTTTAATCTTCTACGATATATACTATATATATTTTAATAGTATTGCGCAATGGATTAACTATTATCGTTCTTCCCTATTAATTTCCTCTTCGTCCTCGAAATTTTTAAGCTCTAAAATCGTATATTTTATAAACTTTTTATCGCGAAATTACTTCTTACTACTTAAAATAACCGATAGATCGTAAAGTATCTTTATAATTTAATATAAAAATTACCGTTAGAAAGGAATAGTATAAATATTATACTATAATTAAAACGGGGGGGTTAATATACTTCTCGGATACCGGCGAATTTAAAAAGAATTACTTCGGTCTTCTATTACAAAACATTAACTTCGCATCGGTATTATTTCCGTATATAGCAATCGCTTTTATACCGTAGTAGAAGCTTCGAATCTACTATAATATATACTATATATATTTCGATAATATTAGGTAATAAATTAACTATTATTATAAATAGCAACCCTAGTAATTTAAATTTTAATTAGAATTTATCGGGAAGAATTACTTTAATCTTCTGTCACAGGGTTGTGACTGCCTATATAGTGATGCATCCCGATGTTCATTAGCAAGTGAACATCGTCCTATCTTTTATAGGTTTGGCTGAGTGGGCATATGCATCCCCGCCCTGTCATATCTTCTATTACGAAACGTTAGCTTCACAATCCTTAAAATTAGGATCCCTCTTAATAATCCTTATATATTACTTTTAAAATTAGAATATCTAATAAACAATATTAGCTGGGACTCTTAAAACAATATATATAGGGAAATAAATATACCTTCTAAAAGCACCTTTTATAAATAACGCTAGTTTTATATTAAGTCTTATAATTATTCTTCTATATTAAATATACTATAAATTTATACGTCTCCTTATCTTCTTAAATATTAAATTGTATAATATACTCCTCCTAACTTCCTGCTAAGGGCTTCTATATATACTATATACATTTCAATAATATTAGGTAATAAATTAATTATTATTGTAAAATATAGCGACCGATATCCTCCTCCCTATTAACTTCCTCCTCGTCCTCGAAATCCTTAGGCTTTAGAATTATAGATTTTTTAGATTTTTTTATCGCGAGACAGTACTTAAAGTAGCCGAGCGAACGTTAAATTCGATATTAGAAGCGGCCTCCTCGCTGCTAAAAGCCGATAGATTGTAAAGTATTTTTATAATCTAGTATGAAAATTGCCGTTAGAGTAGTACAACGAAAGTATTACGCTATAGTCGGTAATAATAAAAAGTAGAATTTTTCTAAGGTTCTAAATAACTATTCTTAAATTTGTAATTTCGATACACTCCTCCTCAATTTGTATATTGTAGGTAGCGAAGAGCTTAGCGAGGAGTTTAGCGAGGAACTTAGCGAATTACTTAATACTAACCCAATCGCTCCGTAGTAAATTGAAATCCTCTTCGTCCTAATCCTAAAATAATTTGTTAATTATATCTATATTCTTTAATGACGCAAAAACGATACGTTCGTTAAAGGAAGTTAGGTTTTTATATAAAATATATCTAATTAGCGAGATTCTAGTCTCGGGGGCGATAGCTAGAATCGCCTTTTATCGCGAAATTACTTCTTACTATTCGAAATAGCTGAGCGAACATTAAATTCGTCGTTAAGAGCCGATAGATTGTAAAGTATTTTAGTAATTTAATATTGAAATTATTTATTATAATAATATAAATATTATATTTTAGTCGTAACGGAGGCTAATTTTAATTTAAAATATTCGTAACTTTGTCCTACAATCGTAGCTTCTTTTACTAAATGTAGCGGGGTGAGCTGGAAAAGGCTAATCGCTATTCTTCGTCGATTGTCTATTACTACTTGCTTAGAGGGGGTGCTAGAATTAGAAGAAGGCCGGCTGCGTTTCTTAATCTTCTATACCGTAGCGGAAGCTTCGAAAATTTTATAATAATTAATACGTAAGGTGTAAATTTAGTATCCGCTGGCTAATATATATAGGAGGAGTTTGAAAAAGCTTACTTTAAAGTATCTTCGGGCTCTAAATCTAATTGGACTTTTTCTTATAACTTCCTACTTTATAAAGAAGAATAATATTCGTCGCTAATAACCAATAGATTGTAAAGTATTTTAGTAACCTAATCTAGTATAAAATTACTATTAGAGTAGTAGTACAAATATTATACTATAATTAAAGCGGGGGTATAAAATAAAATAAAATTAAAAATATAGAAATGGTTTTAACGTTTATATCGGCTAACTATATTATACTCTATGGTTTATTTATTCGCGCTCGTTTTTTTAGGCCCAATCTTAATGAAGCTCTTAGGTATAGGAAAGTTTTACTCTACTTCGGCCTTAATTTTCGCTATCGACTTTTATAGCGCTAATAATTTAATAAAAGACTATAGGAAGAAGGGAAGTTTAATTGGACTTCGTCTTGTAACTTCCTATTTTATAAGGAAGAGTAGTCTTCGTCGTTTAAAATTAATAGGTTGTATAATATATTAATTATTGTATTTTTAAATTAAAATTCGTATACGTATTTTATAATTTAGTGAGAAAGATTATAGTATTTTTGCGACGAGGGTGGCGGAACGTAATACGACGGTAACGGCTACTATAATAATGCCTAAGGTACCCCCTACTTTTTAACGTACCCGGGCTCGGGGCTACACTCCGCCTTACAATATCGCTAAGAACATTAAATAGAAAATAAAAGGGTACGCAAAATTATAATAATTAATAATTAATTAATAGGACTACTACTAAGATATTACATAATAAGGTTTTTTTTTTTTTTTAGGTAGTTTAATTTTTTTAAAGAGTAGAAAGGGGGTTTAATAGGCTGCTGGGCAGTAAAGGAAATAAGTATTATACAATAATTATATATAAATAGGGAAAATGATTATATTAAGCAGTAACTTTGAAATATACGTACGTATATAAATGCATATTTAAATATATATAGAATTAAAATCTATAATCGTAGAAGAAAGTGTAGGTATACAGCTACGTTTAGGGCGAGGCGGGGTAATAATATCGCTATTTATCACAGGGCTAGCCTGTAATGTAGTTGCACTGCACTGACCGCATATGTGCCATACCAGTACTTCGTACTATGGCCTAGAGCCATACACTCGCACTAGTCATATGCTCCGTCACGTGCAGTCTTACGTACGCGCGTACGGACTGGCCTGTCTGGGCTTTCGCCTATATAGCTAGTCCTCTACGTACACTTCCTTTCCTCTCCTTCGTATAATAACGTATATTTTACCCTACTTCTAACGGTGCCCTCTCGCCTTATAATAGTTTATTATATTAAGCTATTGCATTGCGTACGCTTATTATTTAGTAGAGGAAGATTGATCGTATTTAAATCGTATTAATTCGTTAATTAAAATTCGTCCTTATATAATTAAAATATTTATTACAATCCTAACCGTCGAATTAGGTAACTACTAAGCCGAATATTACTATTAAATAATTCGTACTTTCTTTTCCCTTATATTTATTTAGCGTATTAATTTAATAATTAATATTTAATAACGTTCTCTTACGCCCTCCCCTAGTAATTAATAACTTTCTTATAATTACTATAGTTAATGCCCTCGCAGCTATCGACCCGGAGTATTAGGAGTAATTCTCTATTCTAACTTAAATATTTAAAGGCTTTAATAATTAAGCGGTTAAATTTCTTATTACTATCCCTATAGAGTACGCTTTTAATTTCGCTTAGCTTCTAATTTTCTAAGCAATCTTTACGGCCCTTTATTATCTCCTTTATAATAACGTCGTCGCAGCTAAATCCTAAGCCCGCGAAGTAGAAGAAGAATTTGAATTAATATAGTACAATTTCGCTTGTTATAATAGTAATATCGCTACCTTTTAAATACAAACTATTTTTAAAATATAGGACTATAGTAGCTAATTCTCTATTCTCTAAACTTCTTATAATAATAAGTTAGAAGCTATCCGCAATTCTTATTATAATTTAATTAATACTCTCTAGGCTTCGTACGCTACCGAAATTTAGGCGATCCGTACTTTTTAGAATTAAATTAATACCCTTAATACTAATATTGTTACGTTTTGGGAAAAGTTTAAAGATTTCCGCATTAAATTAAAAGAAGTATATAAGAGGTAGGCGGAGAAGTATTAGAAGGTTATTAACGATATTTATAAGCGCTATATTATTTTTACTCCCCCTAGCGACTTTAGCGACCCCCTTAGCGAACTTCCTAATAACCTTCCTAATAACCCTCTTAATAGCAACAATCCTAATAGTAAAGACAATACTATAAGTAATAGTAGCGGCTATAAATCGGTATTACATATTATTATATCCCCTACTTTCAATAGTAAAAGTACTAATATCGAATATATTACTAAATATTACGCTTAGCGTCTTCGTATTAAATTTATATAGGTAGACGAACTTAAGATCTTTATTAATAAGTATACTAAATTCTCTTTAATCGCCTATTCTATCGAGGGCCCTCCCTTCGAAGCTATTGAAACCGAATTTAATAAAGCTTTCACTAGCGAACCTACTAAATAGGATACCGCTTTTAAATTATTCGACGAGCTCAATAAGAAGTATAATAGTATCGACGTCGTTATAGAGTCGCGTTACGAATTAAAGGAATTAAAAATAATTAAAAGTATAAAGTAGTAGGACTTCGAAGAACGTTTTACCCTCCTTATTAATAAATATAATTTCGACGACAATATAAAAATTTATTACTTTCGTTAGAAGATTAATAATTACATCCGTACCGCCCTCGCTTATTAGAACATTTAGCCCGCTAATAATAAATACGACGAATAGTTTATAATAATTCGCAATTTAACTAAATATTTAGAAAATAATAATTAGCGTACGAAGAACGTTAACCCTTTCTATAAAATTAATACTAATATTCCCGCTACTAATATTTCCGCTTTAGAACCGACTATTAATTAAGGCGGTAACACTATAGATTTTAATACTATATCCGCTTCCAACGTCCAAATCTTTCGTATTATCAATAATAATATTTTTAAATTCTATATAAAGAACGGAATATATATTCGCTATAGTAAGAAAAGCTACTACTTAACCGAGTACTATTTTCGTATTAATTTTAAGAAGGAGGTTAAACCTTATAATAAGAATAAGGGTAAGAATAAGAATAGTAGTAGTAATAATAATAATACTAACGGTAATAATAGCAGTAATAGTAATGGCGGCTAGTAATAGCAGCCGGCCTAAGGTTAATACAATTATAATTAGTAGCGTCCTAACTACGGCGACGGCTATTAAATTAACGCTATAGACGTTACTCCCTTTATAGGTATAAGTATTCTAGCTCCCGGTACTCCCGGCCCTAGCGGTTACTACTACCCGGTCTCCATTTATTAACCTAATTTTATTAGCCCCATTGTAGGTAACGAGAATAGATTTATTTAGAATTAAGGAAATATATAGCCTCCCAATTAAATTACGCTTAGAGGTACTAATCTATAGGATAAGGAGGAGGAAGATAGGGGCCTATCCCTATATAGCTAAATATTATTAAGATAAATAGATTTTTAATAAATAGTTATTATAAATACCTTAATTTATTAAATCTTTTTATCTACCTATCCTATAAATTACGTAAATTATATTATTCTACTCTCGTTAATAGCGGCTATACCGCTTTTAATTTTATTAACCGTTGTTTTATTTTTCGATATCAATTCCCCTTTTTCAAATTACTAATACCTAAACTATTATACCTCGCTAATAACTAGGCGAAGGGTAATATTACCTACTTCTCTAGGTTAACGATATAAATAGGCGTCTATTATAAAATTATTAACTTATTTATTTATAATTTTGCCGAAGACAACCCCGTTATTTTCGGCTACCCCTAATTAATATATTACGCCCCCAATATCGATTAGCCTAACGACTCTCTTTATTTCGGCCCCGCTTACAAATAACGCGGCTATTTCCCTTATAAAGCTACTAACCGTTATACCCTTTTAATAAACCGGTATTTCTTCGCGCCCTATCCCGACGCGCCCAGTATATACCCCGTATATAGGAAGCCTTCTTATAAAGAGGTACCCGACGAAAGGGAACTAGAATTACCGTAAACGGAGTTTGAAATAGAATCCACTCGCCGCCTATTTATCTCTACAATTATAAAAAGGGCCGCCCGTTAAAAGTTTAACTAGTTTAAAAACTGTATAGCTAACTACCTAAGTATTACCCTATTCAATAAGACTCCTACTAACCCCGGCTAAATACTTATACTATCGGCTCTCCCGACGGAATTTCGAACTCCCCGCCCAATCCCCTATCGCATCGCTAAAAGAGTCCGTACTAAGGCCGCAAACTACCAAATCCCAATCCGTCTCTATAATATTCCTAGTAGTCCTATCGACCCTAACGATATTAAAGAGCTCTCTATAGCAAACTTCAACTAACTAACCAAGACATATAAACTCCACATTATCCATACAATTAAAGCCAATATAAAGGAGGATATTAAAAGAATAATAAAAGAGGATAAAATAGAGGAAGAAAGAGGCGTCCTAAATCCTAGGAGTATAAATAATAACATAATAGAGGATATAGTTAAAGAGGTATTAATAGGTCGAAATTAAAAATATAAGAAGTTTTTCGGTAGTAATTATTATCAATAGATCGATACTTTAATAGGGAAGGGAGATACGGTCGCTCTGCGAACTATAAAGGTCGCTAATTTTATATAAATTAATAGTACTAGCAATAATTTCCTACATTGCAAAGAAACTATTAATAAGTACTTCGCGGCTAAAAGTATTAATATTAGTAAAATTACCTCTAAAAACGTTACTAAATTCTATAAGAAGGTAGACAAACCCCTAAAAACTAATATTTAAATCTAAACGAAGTTCCCTAAGCAATACTAGTACTATATTAATACATTTAGGTAAGAAAGCGCCAAAATCTTTCCCCCTAACTATTTTTACGATTTCAAATTCGAATTCTATCCGGGAGCTATACCGCCGGCCTTACGTAGCTACGTATTCAACCCAAACGAATTTAATATTATTAAGAAATAAATTAATAATAACTTTAAAAAGAAATTCATTAGGCCTTTGCAATCCGAAATATTAGTACTAATCCTATTTATTAAGAAGCCCGGTAGTAGAGTCCGCGTTTATATTAATTATAAAGGTATTAATAATATAACCCTTAAATCCCGCTACCTACTACTATTTATTAAAGAGATTTTAGATACGATCTACCGTATTAAAATCTTTACTAAATTTAATATTATCGCAGCCTTCAATAGGATTTGTATTAAATAGGGCTACGAATAGTTAACCGCTTTTATAATATAATTTAGCCTATTTAAATCCTTAATTATTCCTTTTAATTTATAAAGCGCCCCCGGGGCTTTCTAAAACTATATTAATAATATTCTTTATAATATTCTTAACGTTTACGTAACTATATATTTCGATAACGTCTTTATTTATTCGGATAATATACAAAATTATAAATAGTATATTAACGACGTCCTCGACCGATTCGCTAGGGCGGGCCTTAATATTAATATCGATAAATACGAATTCTATATAATACGTACGAAGTATTTAGGCCTAATTATTACCCCGGGAAGTATTAAAATAGATTTAGAAAAAGTTAAAATAATTATAGAATAGTAAGCCCTAGAGTCCAAAAAATCCTTATAATCCTTCTTAAACTTTACAAACTTCTACCGGTAATTTATTAAAAACTTTTCGATTATAGCGACCCTATTTTATAAATTTATAAAGAAGAATATAATTTAAATTTAGAATAATAATTATTAAAAAGTATTCGAATTTCTTAAGAAGGCTTTTATAGAGGGTTCTATTCTAAAGATCTACAATTAAACTAAAAAAATAATCGTTAAAATAAATACTTCTAATTAGGCCGCCGGCAATACCCTCTTATAATTCAATAACAACAATATTCTTTACCCTATAATTTACTTCTCAATTAAATATACTTCGTAAGAATATAATTACAATATTTATAATAAAGAATTACTAATTATTATTAAGGCCCTAGAAGAGTAGAGGCCAGAATTCGAAGGGGCCTAGTAGCCGTTCAATATTTTAACCGATTATAAAAATCTATAGACTTTTACAATTAATAAATAGCTTACCTAATAGTATATACGCTAATTTTAATTCCTATCTCGCTTTAACTTTTTAATTAAATATACCCCTAGCTCGAAGAATTTACGACCGAATACCCTAAATTATAAACCTAACGACCGCCCTAACGGCGAAGAGGATAACTGCTTAATCGCCCGTAAAAGAACTTTATTAGACCCCTCTTAATTCGAAGAAGGTTATTTCGAATCTAACGACCCCGCCGCCGACTTTTCGCTTTATTTATTAAGTTAAGAGGACTTCGATATTAAATTTACTAATAACTTAATCCGTACTAATTATAAAATATCTATCTTCTTATAAGAATTAGTCTCCTACTTAACAAACGAATCCTATCGGTAATAGCCGTCAATTATTAAAAAAGTCTTCTATAAAACCTTTTTAAAATACTACGCTATTAATAATATTACGAAGTAGCGGGACAAAGTTATTATCGATCCTTACAATAAGAATTTCTAGTTCTAATTAATTAATCGATAATATAATACCCCTAGCGTAAGCTACCCTAACTGTAACGCTACGTACAAACTTTTATAATATAACTTCTATTAAAAAGGAATATATAATAATATAAAACTTTTTTATAAGGGTTATTTCCTATACGTAAAAACTAAATCTTTAAAGTACAACTTTACTAGTTACTTTAAATTTATAGCTATTTTTCTAATACTTTAGAAGGATATTTCTATCGACTATATTACTCCGCTACCGGTAAATACCTATTTAAGCTAGACTTTTAAATATATTACTATTATTATTAACCGTTTTATAAAGATATATTACTATATTACGACTATAACTTTCGAAGCCGAGGAATTAGCCGACTATTTTATCGATTATATTTACTTAATTTACAACCTATTAAATAGTATCTTATCCGATAAAGGTATTTAATTTATATTATGCTTTTAATTTACCTTTTATAAACGACTATCTATTATTTGTAAATTAACCTCCGTTTTCTACCTGTAAATTAATGCCTAAATAGAATGTATTAACGTAGAAATAGAATAATTCTTAAAATTTTATATTAATTAGGTATAAATAGATTAAGTAAAATAATTAATATTTGTAGAATTCGTTAATAATAATACTATTTCCTTATTAATAAGAATTTTACTATTCTTCGTTAATTACAGCTATTACCCTCGTATAAATACCGAACCCTGTACCCTACTACCGCTAAACCTATTATTAACCTAATTTAAAGAATATTATAAAATTAACGAATTAGCAGATTATTTTTAGAAGATTTAGGACTTTGTAATCTAATAATTTTAGCGTATATAAATATAATATAAAAATAATACTAATAAGAAACGTATTAATTCGCCTAAATATTATATTAGTAATAAAATTTTATTAAATATAATTAACTTCGCTAATAGTCACCTTTACGCTAAATTCTCCCCCCGGTAGGAAAGCCCCTTTAAAATCGTTCGCGCCGAATCTTATATAATTTACTTCGCCTTGCCCGCTAATATAAAGTACTTATTAATTTTCTACGTCTCTATAATATAATTATAGTCCGGTAAAGGATTACCCGGCTAGAATACTTTAATTAATATTAAAGTTAATAATAAGAAGGTAATAATTCGGACGGATAATTAGGAGGAACGTAAGGAATAGGCTTTCGAGAAATTTATCGACTACGCCTAATTTAGAAGCAATTTATATTAGTATTACTACGTTAAATAGAAGACTGGCGACCCTACTTAGGAACCCGTCGGTAATATTATTAATTATAAGCACCGCTTATAATAATTCTATTATAAAAACCTAGATAAACCTATCCTATTAAAAGTCTAGAGCTTCCTCTACCGGTTCGCCTCCAATTCCCCAGCCGCCCCGGCGCCTTCTCTAGCCGCCCTAGTACTGGAGCCCCCTCGGCGCCGCTCCGTTCGCCTCCAATAGGAAACGGCCTCTATAATTGATATAACAAGGCTACTCCTAAATATAGTTACAGTAATTACGACGGATATAACGATTAATAAAGATATAGAGGATAAATTGTATTTAGTATTTAGGAAGGTTATACGACGGTTAATAAATATATAGTTAGGAAAGCTACCGCCGACGCAATTCGTAGATTATAATAGTTTATGAAGGAATAGGTCTATTATTATATATGTATATAGATTTTTCAGCTCTACGAACTTCTTTTAAAGGAAGATAGTATTATAGGGCTAGCCTATAATATAGTTGTATTACACTAACCGTATATATACTATACTAATACTTCGTACTATAGCCTAGAACTATGCATTCGTACTAGTTATATGCTCCGTTACGTATAGTCTTACGTGCGCGCGCACGGACTGGCCTGTCTAGGCTCTCGCCTATATAGCCAGTCCTCTACGCATACTTCCTTTCCTCTCCTTCGTACAATAACGCATATCTTACCCTACCCCCAACAGTGCCCTCTCGCCCCGTGATACTATTATTATTATAATAAATAACTCGATTGCTATACTAGTAAAGGCGACGAAATATTAGAAGGGAAGTCTATATAGTAGAAGAAGACTTTATACCTCTAGTACCGCCCCGGGAATTATAGCCTTTACCCTTACCCTTATTATAACTATAGGGGTAGCGAAGATTAATAATAGAATTATTATTATCGTCTTCCTTAATACTAGTATTTAAGCTTTAGTTGACTAAAACCTAATGTTTCTACTTATTGGGGCGGCCCAATTACTAAACTTTATACTATAGACCCGATAATAACTATATTTAAAACGATAGTTAGAATTAAGATAATAGTTGGAACTAAATTTATAATTAAAATTGTAATTAAAACTCTAATTGTACCTATAATCGTTAAATCTCTTATTCTATCTATTAAATTTACGTTAGAATTACCGGGGTAGTAGTATTATTACTATAATAACTATAGGGAGTCGGTAAGGATTAAAAAGGCTTAATAAAGGAGGAGAATTAACGACTTTTATAAGGAATACTAATACTATTATTACTACCTTATCCTTAAGTATTATAACGGCTACTACTACTACTGCTACTACTGCTACTACTAATTACTAGCCTATTGACTGCGTTTAGTATAGTAGATTGCTATTTACCTATATTAGAATAAGTATTAGGTTTCTTCGGGGAGGCCTTTTCTCTAGTAATTGAATATTTGAATATTGTACCGATTTGGGCAACCTTCTTTAGCTTTTTAATTATAACTTCTAATAGTTTTATAACGAAATTACCCTTATTAATATATTCAAATTCTTTATAGAATCACAAATTATCGAACATCTAATTATATATCCCCCGCAAATTCTTATCCTTTTACTATTACTCCTATAACATACTTTAATTCATCTTTACTCCGGACTTTAAAATCCTAAAATGTATAATACTATTAAAATTAAATACTATAGTTTTAAGGTAAAAAAATATTATACCCTTCTTATTTTAAAAGGTAATATAATAATTAATATATAGTATAATAAAGGTAAAGTTTTAGGTAAAAAATTAGTAAGTAATTTAGGGCTCTATAAATTGTTAGAATTAATCTTGGTCGGCTTCGTTAATTATATTTAAGTTTATTAAATCCGGGATATTAATAATAATATTTTTAAACTATAGTAGTAGCTTCTTTATTAATAATTCTTATTTATATTATTTAATAATATTTAAGGAATATATACGAAGTTTTTTAAATTGTAGCGAATAAAAATTAATATTAAGTACAGCCAATTTAATAATTTAATTAGTAAACTAATTAGTATAATATAAAGAAGTATATTATTAGGTTTATTAATTTCGTTCTAAACTTCATTGGGTTCGCTATTGGGCCGGGGAATTATTATATGTATTTTACTAATAAGAATCTCCTCAATCGCGAAGGGGTCGCCTTCTTTACTTATAGTATCTAAACGAGGCATGCTAGTTTCTACCAAGCTCTAAAGATTAGTACGAATAGATTTTAAGAAATGTAGGGTGCTATATTTTTAATAGAACGTTAGAGTCCTAAAGACGTGCTCTCCTTTTACGTTTTTAATTTACTGTTTTACTTAGAATACCTCTACTTCTATTACGTAGGTTTAGAATAATTAATATAGTATTAGAAGTATTAGGGTTAGAAGTCTTAGGAGTTTTAGCCTTTTTAAGGGGAGGATTGACCTTGGGGGTCTTTATCGTAGTAGTAAAATTTCTAAAAGGATCCGAATTATTATTATTATTAGAATATTACTCGTCGCTATATTACTTATAATAATAATAATCGCGATTAAATAAACCCTCGAATTCTTAATCGTCGTCGTTGTAATTACTTCCGCTATTATTATTATTATAATTAATACTATACGATTAACTGGACCTAATATAATAATTAGACTACTAACTAGTTTAATAAAGACTAGCTTAGAAATTAAACTAAGTATAATAATTAAATTCAGTACGATAATTAGACTATTAAGTAGTCTACTAATTGGTTTGAAAATTAAAGGGAGGAGGCCTTTTCTTTTTTATATCGGCGAACTTCTTAGCTTCTTCTACCTTATAGGCTATTTTCTCCTATATTTTATTATATAATACCAGTAGATATATAATATTTTATTTACGTACATATTTCTCTTCCTTATTTATTTCTTTATCTTTATTAAACGGGATTTCAATAGGAATTATATTAATAATTATAATAGTACTAATTATATTGGTTTCGAAGTACTTTTATTTAATTTTAACTATACTTATCACGGGGTAGAGGCATAGTTAGGGGTAGGGTAAGATATGTATTATTGTGCGGAGGAGGGGAAAGGAGGTGTGCGTAGAGGGCTAGCTATATAGGCGAGAGCCCTAGAGCTAGCCCGAGGTTACGTATCTATATACGTAACCGGACGGTATAGCTCTAAGCTATGCCGAGGCACTCTAGTATATTGTAATAGTAGTGCTCAGCGTTGGGTAGGTTATAGGTAGGATAACCTTATAATACTATCCCCCCCTTCTATTTATTTAGCGAAGAAAAAAAAATCTAATTATATATAGGTATTAATATTATTATTCCCCCTTTTCTAGACGTTTAACAATTTTTTTAAAATTTATACTATTACGTTTGTAAGGCCCTCCTCCTTGTATTAGGATAAGGTAGCGGTAGTAACGGTCTCGGCTGGTTACTATAAGCGGGATAAGCGGCGCTAGGGAGGCTTGGGGACGGGGCGGCGGCGTGGCTTGGGGGCGGGATAACGTTATAGGGGTTTAGAACTATCCGAATCCGAATCCAAATCCATTTCTAATTCGGTAGGGTCCGCTTATAGCCGGTAATTAGGCTAGGAGCGGACTTCTAATAGTATAGGGGCCTAAAGGTAATCGTAATAGAATTCTAGAACCCTCTCCTCGTAATCGATAACATTACTCTTAGGTTCCTATATAAGGGGGTAATCCCCCTTCTATTTAATTTAGTAATACTAATAGTAATTCTTATCGAATTAAATATAATTGATTAAGTATTCAAACTTTTATTTAATAATGTCTATACCGTCGTTTATACGTACTATAACGTAGTTATTATTTATAATAATGTCCGAAGAGACGTTTTAATTAAGGAAGCTTCGGCTAATCTAATATTAAATTATAGAGACGTAGAATACTAATAAATATTTTATATTAACTGGGAGGTCGAAGTAGATTTAGTAAGAATTAATTTTAATAACGTAAAAGGGGCCCTCCTAGCGGGGGGAAAATTTTTAATAGGGGCGGTTATTTATAAAATTAATAACGTTAAAGAGGATTAAGTCGTTTATTTAATATTTATCTAAATCTATATAATATTTATTAATATTAGCCTCGTATTATTCCTAAGTATAGCGGGTCTATTAAGAGATAAAGTCCTAAATCTTCTAGAAATAGTCGGCGAATTTAATAATTTTATAATACTCTTTCAATTAAATAAAGGAGAGGTTAGGGGGCAGCGGGGAATAAGGTTCGGTACTTATACGAAGGTAATAACTATAGTTAATAAAAAATAAAGAAACGCCGGTAGAAGAAGAAATAATATTATTACCTAAAAATTCCGTAAATAATAACTATTTTATTTAATCTATTTATACCTAATTAATATAGAGGCGTAGGAACTATTTTATATCCGTATTAATACGTTCGGTTTAAGTATTAATTTAAAGGTAGAAGGCGGAATTGAGTTTATATATAATAGAAAAGCGGTTATAGAAGGTAATTTAGAAACGGAAGATGAATTAGGAGCCTCTATTGGATATAATAGTATCGGGTAAGCTATATAAGGAATAAATGTAATTAATAAAGTAATTGGCGAACTCCTCCGCTTCGAAGGTAATATAAAGGATATAATACCGTATTTTTATTAATTGGTCTATAATAACGGCGATATAGTAGAAGGTCTATTCAAAGTATTCGCTAGGCGGTAATAGAGTAATATAATTAATTAAAATATCCTTCTATAAGGCTAAGGAAATAGCGGTAGGCTTAAAGAAACCTATAGAACTATATTTAAAGAACTTCGTCTTCGCGTATAAGAGGTATCTTTTATAAAAGAGATAAATATTGTAGTATATACCCTCTTAAAAGAATTCGCGAGCGAATAAATTGTATATAATATCTCTACCCGGGTACCCTATACTAAGCGAATTATACTACTAATTAATTAATTAGAATTAAAACCCTTTATCTTCGGAATCGATAATAATGTAATTATATTATTTCGCTACTCTGTTAAGGAGGATATAATATTTAAAGAAGGTGTGGCTAAAGACTTTATAAATCGATAGCGGCTAGTGGCGAAGGGATTTATCTAATAAGTAAACTGTAAACTCCTATAGAAATAAGGAAATTTCGTAGTTAATGCGAATAAAGTTATTAGTTAATTAATTATCGAAGTCGTTAAAGCCGAAGAAATATAAATTAAAAATAGCTACGGAATTATTAATTTTAAAATAACCTTCTTCGAATTAGAAAGGGTCGAAGAATTATTTCTAGTAAGTAACGAAGCGGTCGTCTTCTACGCCCGTAGAATAATCGTTAAATTTATAATTAAAAATGTTTAGGCGAAGGTTCTAAGGGTTAAAAATATAGCGGATTAAGAAATTAAACTGTAAAAGGAATTAGGACTAATATATATACCGCTAAATAAATTACTTATTCGTTATAAAAGTAATAAAATTCTTATAATTGTTAAAGATTTTAAAAGGGATTTAAGCGCCTTCGAATTTAAGGCGCCACTCCTCGAGGGCTTTAATAATAGCGAAGAACTCTTTATTATAAATATTATAATTATACTCTTATACGCTATATTTAGCCGAAAAGTAAGCAATAAAGTATAAAATACCTTCATCATTATATTAAGAGAGCGTACCGCCTACGGCCCAATTTAAAGTATCTGTTTCTACTACGGTCTTTTTAATTTAATCGTAAATCTTAAAGACAGGGCCGCTTATAAAAACCTATTTAAAGGAATCGAACGCAACCTAATAGCAATCGGTCTAAATCTATAGCGCATCTTTCGTAATTAATTCGTAGAAGGGAGCCGTAATTAAAGAAAAAAAATATATAAACCGACGGTAGAAATTTACGAAGCCGAAGAAAAATTATAAGGACTTCTTAAATTCTAGAACCTACTATTCAATAACTACCTTAACCTTCTCTAAATCTATTTCGATACTACTTAATATAATAATAAGCCCTAAATACTTAATACGTTTAATATAGAATTCGTATTTATTAATATCTATACTAAAGCCCGCCTTTACTAATTAATCGAAAACGTCGTTAATATAACGTTTGTAATCCTATTCGTTATCCGAATAAATAAAAACGTCGTTAAAATAAACAATAATATAAATATTAAATATATTATAAAGGATATCGTTAATATAATTTTAAAAGGCGCCGGGGGCGCCCTAAAGGCCGAAGGGGATAATAAAACTTTCGAAGAGACTAAAACGGGTAATAAAGGTAATAAACTACTTATAGCCTTCCTTTATACGAATACGGTTAAAAATAGTAATAACGTCGAATTTAATAAAAATTTTAACGTAATAAATAACGTCAAATATTTCCTTAATCAAAAAAAAGAGGTAGCGAAATTTAAATATAACATTATTAATACTGCAATAATCGACGCAAATATAGACTCCGCCTCCCGGTTTCTTAACGAGGAGGACCGGGGAGAAGGCTTAGAATTAAAAAGGCCAAATAAACTTCTTTTAAAAATTATCGTCGATCTATTATTTAATAATATTAAATTCGTCCGGGTTAAAAGTGTAGCCGCGTACCGCGGGCGCCTCTATTCTAAATTTAAATTTAGATTTTAAAATTATAAGCGCGGTTAAAGGGGAATATTTTAATTATAGTTTAGCGGAAAGTATTTGTATAATACTAATATTAATTAAGGAATTTAGTCCGGATTTAATCGTCGGTCTTATAAGGCTTATCCGCCTTTTTATAGAAAGTATTAGTATCCTCGGAAGTAATTTTATTAAGGGCAATACTATTAATTATAAAATATTCGTTAATAACCCCCTCGCACTTAGTAAAATCCCTATTCGTACTATTAAGGGGGATAGAGTTCGAAATTCGGGTAATATAGAGGGCTACCTTTATACCCTAACCCGTAAGGACATTAATTTATAAATAGAAATTAGAACCGAAAAGTTTTTTATATTACTAATTGTAATCGAAAAAGACCTATTTAATAATTTAAATTATTAATTCGTCGTTAAGAACAGAAGGCTCCAATTTATTAAGACTATCCTCCACTTATTCCTCGTCGTATATATATTTAATATCTTCCTTTATATTAGCCCGGGTCGTTCGGATAATTTAAAGTTTAAGGCGGTTAGCGAATTCGAAAAAAATTAAATATTAAGAGCTCTTCGATATCTTTAAAGTTAATAAGGCTATAAAAAAAGGAAGGAAGGCGAGGGGGAATAAAAGAAACTATTAAAAATATAAATGCTTAGCCCGGGCCTACAAAAGTATAATTAATAAACCTAAGGCTAAATTAATTAATAACCTATTTAAAGCGGCTGTCACAGGATTACCTGTGACTGCCTGTCACATGCACGGCTCCTGCCATGGGCAGTTGAGCCTCGTGCCGTGCCATTGCTGCCATTGGCCAATGGCACATCACGTGCATGTGCACGTGCGCGGTCTGAGCTCTGGGCATGGCCTTCGTGCTATGTATCACGGGGCAAGGCCAAAGGTAGGGGGTAGGTTGGATATGCGTAATTGTACGAAGAGAGGGAAAGAGAGGTGTGCGCAGGTTTGGCGATATAGGGCATGGTACGAAGGCTATGCCTAGAGTTTAGACCGTGTACGTGTATATGTATGTGATGTGTTATTGGTTAATGGTAGTAATGGTACGGTACGAAGCTCGATTGCCTATAGTAGGTGTCAAAATGTATGCAAAGAGAGTGGGAGAAAAGCCATATCATTCAATGAGAGCTAGCTAGACTACGATGTGACTGCCTTCCTTTTATGCCCGCTTGCCTTGACTACCCTTGAGACATCCTTGTCTACCTATGTACCGGTACGTTGAGTGAGGCTCAAGTTGAGGCTCTGCGTCACGTGTGATCATGACTTTCAGCACTCCCCCTCAATGGTCACGAGTAATGCAGAGAACTCCCCCTTACTTTGTACCCGTTAGCGTTCATCTTCACTACTGCCAGAGTCCAGCTCTTGCGCGGTAGGCATCCTAGTACCCGTCGTACCAACCTCGAAGCTTCCTTGTACCCTACTTAAGTTAATAAGACCCAGTCCTTTTTTGAAGAATAAGAATTGATTTTTGGCAAGCGGTTTGGTCAGTCCATTAGCTATCTACTCCTCCGTTGGTACGTAATTAAGTTGGATAGATCCGTCTTTAACCTTTTTACGTACGAAATGCTATTAAATATCGATGTACTTTATCCTTTAGTAATGCGTGGGGTTTGATGTAAGTAATATGGCTCCCTGGTTGTCGCAGTAGATGATGACGGCTTTCGTCTCCCCTATGTCCGTATTACTCTCCCCCCGAAGATTAGTATTTAGTTCTATATATAGCCTTTTCAGCCAGATAGCTTCCTTGGTCGCTTGTGTCTGTGCTATGTACTCTACTTCCGTCGATAATAATGCCACCGTCTATTGTCTCTTGGAGCTCCAGCTGATGCTTCCGCTGCCGAGGTTGAATACGAAACCGGCGGTAGACTTTCTAGTATCGACGTCCCCAACCCAGTCTGAGTTAGAGAACCCCTACAGAGGGCTCAAATTTCTAGAGAACATTAGTGCTAGGCTTTTCGTACCTTTAAGATACTTGAAGATTCTCTTTAGTGTACGGAAGTAAGCCTTAGCCGGATTTCTGGAATACTGGTTAATTAAGGAGACTGCGTACGTAATGTTTAGTCTTGTGCTAAGTATAACGTATATCAGCGACCCGACCCCGGATTGGTATATTGTTATTCTGACCTTCTTGGCTTGCCAGCCCTCACCAGCCTTCTTCAGCCGGTCAGTAGTCATCGGAGTGTCTACTGGGTTGTAGTGTGTCATGCCGAAGTGGGCGAGGATCTTATCGATATACCCCTATTGGTCGAGATAGATAGTCCTGTTCCGCCTATCGTGTATAATACGGATGCTAAGGTAGTAGTAATAGGGACCTAGGTCCGTCATTTGGAACTTGGCATTCAATGCATCTTTTAGACTCTAAATCTCTCCCTTATCCTTCCTAACAATTAGTAGATCATCTACATAGATAGCTACGAAAGTGCCTTGCTTGGAGAACACTCCGTAATCGGTAACGATAGGGTTGTAGCCCAATTCCTTCAACGCTATGGTGAGTGTGTTGAACTAGACCCTTAGTGCTTGTTTGAGGCTATACAAAGTTTTATTTAGTAAGTAGACTTTTCTAGTGCCGTTGTCGAATTTAGGAGGTTGTTCCACGTAGATCGTCTCCTCTATATTCCCGTATAGGAACGCAATCTTAACGTCTATCTATTCGATCTCCAAATCCAGTGCAATAGCAATAGCAAATAAGATCTTATAGCTTATTGGCTTGATAACCGAAGCGAATATTTTAAAATAGTCTACTCCCTCGATTTGTTCGAAGCTACGAACTACCCAACGAACCTTTCGTCTAATAATTTCGTTATTTAGTCTACGTTTGAGCTTATAGACCTACTTGCTGCGTAGAATATGTATCCGTAGCGTCACCTCTACCAATTTCTATGTGCCATTTTGGATAAGAGATTAATGCTCATTAGCTATTGCCTCCAACCACTTATCCTAGAAGAAGCTCTATTTTACTTCCTTTAGCGTTATCGGTTCTGTATTCTCCGAGTCCGTACCGCCATCGCCAGTATACAATATGTAGTGCTGGATAGGGTATTAGTACTTAGGAATCCTATCTCTCAACGGATACCGAAGTTCTGGGTGACTATCGACGACGATACTATTTCTAGTCGGTATCTATAGCGTTGTTTGCGTTTGTACCGATATATTGCGGCCTAATAATATACCGGCTCGAGGCCTAGGCTCGTTATTTGCTACCGGGATGCCTGGGGAGAGGTTATCTAGCGTACGCCACTGCCCTATAGGTATAATCTATCTAATAATAGATCCTTAACGTTATCGTTTGGAAGGTAGAGACCGTATTGTTAGTAAGGTTGGTACTAGCGAATCGGGAGACCCTTATCTACCCGGACTACGTCTTGGCCTACCCGGGATACCTCCTAGTCTACCCTAGCCAATTAGCTATTTACCCTAGTCCGGGGTCCGGGGTCGGCTACCCTATAGACCTATTTACCTACCCCCTACACCTACGTATCTACCCTGGTCCGGCTCCGTAGTACCGGCTCCGGTCCGGTAACTCGGATTCGGGGTTATTTACGTAGTTGCGTCTTTCATCCCTCGTCTAACTAATGCCGTTTCGGTCTCAAAATAGACGTTATTTAATCTGATCACTTGCTTATTTAGCGTTAGAAGCTTATAGACCGTATATCCTTCGAAACTAATAAGTATATACTTGACCGCTTTTTCGTCCATCTTCTTCCTATTTGCTTTTAGAATAAGATGCCAAGCGGTTGTACCAATGGTTCTAATGTTACTAACGTCTGGCCTTTACCCGAATACTAGCTTGTAAGGCGTTTTGTCGAGTGCTAAATGGGGGCTTCTATTCTTGAGGTAGTTGACCGTTTTAAGGATCTCTGGCCAAAATTCCTTCGGAATGTTCCTTCTAATTATAATTGGCAATAGCTTTTTACGGAGGTATAGATTTAATGCCTCCGCTATACCGTTGGATTGGTACTGCTCCGTTATTGACCGTTTAATATACGTCCCTCGTTTGGCTACCTATATGTTAAATTCGTGACTATTGAATTCTTAGGCTCTATCTAGATGAATAGTCCTATACTTTCTCCTTTGGGGTTCCCTTGCTTCTAGTTTCTGTACGAAAGCCTAAATAAACTCCCAAGCCCTTACCCTATCTCTAATAGCTAATGATCTGCTGAACCTGCTGTAGCCGTCGACTAGCGTAATCTAATAACGTTCACTTTAATGCCCTGTAATATAAAAGGGCCTGTAGATATCGGCATGGATCACGTCTAACACATATTCGGCCTATCGGAGTTTGCTATAATGTGGGGTCTCTCTCATTCGGCCTCTAACGTATACTTCGTACGTATAGTATTATTAGGTATCTCTCATCCCGTCGACTATGTCTTCCATCTTGGCGAGGTTCTCCTCCCCCAAATACCCTATACGCTCGTACTAGAGCCTCATCTTCGGGCTAACCGAATACGAGACTAAAGCTTACTAAATAATATCGGTAGTTTATAAGACGAATAAGTTACTAAAACGGGTAGTTTAGATGCCCATACCGCCTTTCTCGATGCGCCAATAGTTTCTGGACAGGATTATATCGGTACCGCGGTTAAGGAATTGGGTTACAGAGATTAAATTAATACTAAGGTCAGGAGTAAAGAGGATATTGTCAAATTGAATTATAGTAACCGCACCGTTAAAGATACACTTCTTCTTAACTACTCCAATGCCTAATATAGGAACCTTTACGCCGCCGATACCGGTAATAGATCCGCTACTTACCGTAAAAGTGACGAAGTCACTCCGGACGGTCGTTGTATACTATCTGTAGCCCGAGTCGAGGAAGTATACCGTTTGAAGAGAGTAAAGGCTTTTTATCCCGTCGTGAGATATATCGTTAAAGGTAGAAATAATGTTCTTTAGTCTAATCGTAGATAGGGAAGGACGAAGTGGATAGGATAATAGGCCTTGCGTTTGCAATAAAAGCCGTCTGGGTTAGGGTTATTACTATAGGAGTTGATATCGAAGATGGATTTCTATCCTTTCTCTTCTGTTTGCGGGCATTATATTCCTTTTTCAATTCTAGGTAGAGATCCTAGCAACCCTCCTTATTGTAGTACTTCTTATTGCAATAGGTACAGAACTTATTGCGAGGGTTATTAGCCAAGGGTATTAGTATTACACTCCTCTTTTTCGCCAATATCGCTACCGCGTTGTAGTTGCCTTCGGCGCTAATACGTATGAACTCGCCCTCAGTAGAGCGGACTATATCTTAGAAGGAGGGGAGTTTTTTATTATAAGTAGCCTAGAAGTTAGTCTTCCAAGCGCTATACTATTCTTAGTTAAGCGCCTATAATAATCTTAAGATTAGTTAGCTCTCGGGTAGCTTGTACTCCGTACCAATCGTAATATATTCTTCTTATAGGGATAGGATCTTTTGGCCCAGAGCTCGGACTCCGTCGAAGTTAACGAGTTTTAGGTTGTCCTATTCCTATTGGATTCGCTATAGGGCGCTAATACCTTTATCCAAGTACTCCTCTTTAGCTTTAGCGAAGAAGCCAACTACGGTTATCTATCCTTCCAGCAATCTTTCGGTAGTTTTACCGAGAGTCGTATAGAGGATCTTAACATAACGACGTTATTTATTTCTCTAAGCCTTCAGAGAGTCGATAAGGACCGTATCCTTAGTAGGATAAGTCTCTATAATATTATAGCCGCCTATAACGTCGATTATAGACGACTAGAATCGGTTCCAAGCTTTATAGTTGTCTTTTCTATCCAATTTCGGACTAGTATTGATATTAATACTAATTAGGGAAATCGGATCGAACGTAATACTCGGGCCTATAATGGTCGGGACGACACGTGTAGTTACCGGGACCGTGGTTCTAGCTCCGTTACCGCCCGTATCGTCGTTGCTAAATTCGTCCGGGGTTGCGGATCCGCCCAGTTGCTCGTTGAGGGTATTAAGTTGCTCGTTGAGGGCCTCGATAGTGCCTTTACAATCTTCATTATTATTGGTTCTAGTGCGTAGAGCTATGTTGACAGGGTTGTTGGTTATTTAGTGTATAGGGTTGGCAGGGTTATTATTATAGAAATAAATTGTTTTAAATTAGAATAGGAAAGCCGTTTGCATTTGTAAATTTGGGTGTCCCTCGGTATTTAGGGATCTAACCTCGAGTTCAAAGAGCTCCCTATCACTTAGTAGCTCAATCTCATTAGCTATCCCTACCTCGAAATCCTCTGACACTAGGGAGGGTATCCTGGCAGTATCGAACGTGCTATCGCTCTCGGCATCTATAGGATCCTATAAATTACCGTTTCTTAATAGGCGTTCAATAGTTCTAACTAGCCGTAGGAATTCGTCTTATCTTATAGTGCGTACGGCGGTTGGAGGCTGGATGGGACGGTCGCGTCTACGTCGATGGCTGCGTCGGCTACTACCCTCACCCGCTTCCGAGCCGTTGTTTACTTCCATTTCTAATATAGGACGAGATTAGCGGTCTAATTTGTAGAATGAAGGGATAAATACCCGTTTTTAATACGTTTTCCCGACTATTTTGCAATATCTTTACTATTTTAAATAATAGACAATGCGAGGGAGATGGGATGGAATGTATTTGTCCCGCCCAGTTGGAATATAAGGCTAGGATTAGGTTCTGGCTCGTTTACAACGGAAGAACGTGTTTGCCGATACGCTAGACTGGATGCGGTTTGGTGGCGCCCAGTCCGTAGTATCGGTACAAGCTACCGCGCAGCGGGAGCCGGGCTCATAACCTATCAAAATATATGCAAAGAGAGTGGGAGAAAAGCTATATTATTCAATAAGAGTTAGCTAGACTACGATGTGACTGCCTTCCTTTTATGCCCGCTTGCCTTAACTACCCTTGAGACATCCTTGTCTACCCATATACCGGTACATTGAGTGAGGCTCAAGTTGAGGCTCTACGTCACGTGTGATCATGACTTTCAGCAGTAGGAGCCGTGTATATAATAGGTAGTTATAGGTAATCTTATAATACTACTTTCCTATAAAAGAAGTTCTAGAGTTTTAAAATCTATATATATATGAAATAATAGATTATTCCTTAATTTCCGTCCTCTAGTTCCTCTATTTGTGGATGAGGTCCGTTTTCGAAATCTTCTTCTGTTCGTAGCTCTCGGATTCTCCTTATATCTTTAAACTCTTTTGCGGTTTAGTTATTGTTGCCCTACTAATAAGTCCCTACTTTTAGCTTATTTTCTATATTCTTCGTAGGGAGTTTCTTCCTTTACTATATTTCCGATAGCCTTTTAAAAATCTTTTTAAATATTTCGTCTAGTTTCTTTGTATCCTCTTTAGATAATGCCTTTAGTTTATAGGGGATTATTATAACCATTAGGGCTAGCTTCTACGATAAGGTATATTGTTCGGCCGCGATGTTTGCGATGGCGGCGTTGATTTGTTCTTTTAGGTTGGTAATACGTTTGGAGCGTTTCGGGGGCGGGGTTGGGGCTCGGGGTGCCTGGGGTGTTTGGGGCGTGCGGGGCGTTGGTGTTGGTGTTCGGGGTGTTCGGGGTGCGCGGGGTGTTAGAGCCGGTGCTAGGGTCTGTTCTTATAGTATAGCTATGATTTTTAGCTATTATTTGACTTTTAGCGGGATGGGCGCTTCGGGGTGATTATTGTGGAAGGTGATAATAGCCTTCCTTGCGTTAATTATATTAGCGATCGGTTCTTCCGTAGGGTTGTAATAAATTTATATTATTGTATAGAATTAGTAGTAGTTACCCCCCTTTTGTTTGTAGTCGAGGAGTTCGTTGAGTTCCTATTCCGGTATTTCCTTATAGTTATTAATTCTAATTATTACCCTGCCTTTATTAGCGCGTATATTCCCCTAGATAGTAGTTTAGTTAAGTAGGCCTTCCTTATAGGGTTTAATTATAGAAATATAGAATATTAGGGAATATTATATATTGGCGGGTAAAATAAGTTTAACGTTGTAAGAATATATTTATTCGATTTTGAAAGGGCTTTTTTAGCGGGGGTATAGTTTATTATATAGGCGGCCATTAATTAAATTAGTCGTATTTAGTAAGACTAAGTCCCTAGGGCGGTACTTTAGTACGTCGGACCGCTTTTCGTTAGTGTTTACTTTGTAACGGTCTTGTGCTTTCTTAGTAGAGGTATATATATAGTCCTAAATAGCTTCGAAACGAACTATTAGTTCGTAAGTTTTTAGGTATTCCTTTTATTAAACTGGAGAGAGTTAGGACGGGGTAATTAAGGACGGTTTAATACTTATCTGTAGGTGGAAGTTGTAGTTGGTAAAAAATAGGGTAATTCCTGTAATTTTTGAGATTATATTATTGCCGGCGAATTCTGTTAACGGTAACTATTTGGTTTAGTCCGTTTGTATTTAATTTACGAAGATTTGTAAGTATTATTCTATTTTTATATTAATACGTTTTATTTAGGTATTTATTTGAGGGTAGAAAGTGGAGTTTAATAGCTTCTTAATTACTAGTCTCTTATAGACGGTGGTTTAGAAAAGCGAGACGAATTGGGAGCCGCGGTCTGATACTATGGTATTGGGTAGTTTATATAGGGTATAAATCCTGTCGATAAACCGGTCGGCTAATTCTTTTGCTTCTATTGTCTCGGTAGTGATATAATATTGTATTTTAGTTAGGCGGTCTACTACGATAGTAATATATTTAAACTTCTAGCCTAAATATAAATTCTTTGGGAGTAGAGAGATGTAATCGATAGAGATGTCTTTTTATAGTACGAAGGCGGTTAGTATAGGTTTTAGATAGCCGGCTTTGGCTTTCTGCGATGCTTTAGTCTTCGAATAGATTAAATAACCTTTATAATAGGTCTTTACGGCCTCTGCTATACTTAATTAATATTAATACTCGTTTATTTATACTTAGGTCTTATCTTTATTAGGGTATTCCGCCGTTGGTGAAGAGTAGGTGCGATAGATTAGTTATAGGTAGGTAATTGTATCGTTTGGGTCGATAAGTATTCGTCCCCTATAATAAACTTTATTTCTTATTATAGAATACTTTATAAATATTATTTTCAATTTTTTTTTAATATAGGGGCGCTACTTAAAATAATTAGGGTCTTATAAGTAGGCTACTACTTTTTACATTAATATAGAACGAGTATAGCTTTCTTTAATAATATTATTTGTAGACTTATTTAATTCTTTGAGAGCGTTTAGAGCTAGTAGGAAGACTTCTTCGTCGATATTTAAGTCTTTGATGCTTACGGATAATAGTGTTTCGAGGTAGCCGTTTTTAAAATGGGCGGGGTCGATAAGCTTATAGTTTTTAGCTTTTAAGCGGTAGTCCTCTATATTTAACGGTACGTTTTTAGGCTTCCTATTTAGAGCGTCCGGGCGAAGGTTCTTTGAGTTTGGGGTATAGCGAATTAGGAAGTTGAATCGAAATAAGAATTGTAATTAGCGTATATAGTGGGGAGTTAGTTATTTATTAATAGTAAAGGTTTTTAAATTCTTGTAGTCTATTATAATATTAAATAATTATTAGGCGCCTTCTAATTTTAGCCTCTATTCCTCTAATACTTTTATAATAGCTAGTAATTCCTTATTATAGATATTGTAGTTATATTCTACGGCGTTATATTTTGACGAGAAGTAGGCTACGGGGTAGAATTCCCCGTTATCGCCGTACTAAGAGAGTATTCTTCTAGAGGCTTAGTTGGAGGTATCGGTTTCGATTACGGTCTTTTTGGACTAATTGTATATACGTAAAGTGGGTCCGCTATTAAAAATTGCTTTTAGCGTTTTAAAGGCGGATTGTTAGGCTATAGTCTATTCCTATTTAGTATTTCGCTTCGTAAGGTCGTATAGGGGTACGGCTATAGTTGAGAATCTTTTAATAAAGCGCCGGTAAAAGTTGGCGAAACTTAGAAAGCTTTGTAAAAAATTTTTAGAGGTGGGTGGTTATTAGTCGGTAATAATTCTAATTTTCTTTAGGTCTATCTCGATTCCTTTAGGTATTATAATTAATCTTAAGTATTTAGTCTTTTTAATATAAAATTCGTATTTATTAATATCTATTTGTAGGCCCGCCTTAGTTAATTGTTTAAAAATATTATTAATATAGTGTTTATAATCTGTTTTGTTATTAGAAAAGATTAGAATATTATTAAAATAAGTAATTATATATACGTTTAGAATATTGTATAGGATGTTATTAACGTAGTTTTGGAAAGTATTTGGAGTTCCTTGTAGCCTAAAGGGGTAAATTAGGGATTTAAAGAGCCTAAAGCGGGTGATGAAAACTATTAGCTATTTATACCCTTTAGTTATACGAATACGGTTAAAGGCGGCGATAATATCGAATTTAATAAAGATTTTAGCCTTGCAAATAATATTAAGGGTCTCCTTAATTAAAGGAAGGGGGTATTTACTTTTGAACGTTATATTATTAATGCCTCTATAATTTATATAGATTCGTATTCTTCCGCCTAGTTTCTTTATAAGTAGAATTTAGGAAGCGGCCTCCGATTATAATAGGCGGATAAAGCCGATTTTTAGATTGTTATCGATCTATTTTTTAATAACATTTAATTTATTGGGGTTAAAAGATTATAATTTAGTATAAGGTATTTATTCGCTGGGTTTTAATTCGATTTTAAAATTATAAGAGCGGTAGGGGGGGATAATTATAGTCTTCTTAGGCTTAAATATATCGATATACTTCTAGTATTAGCCGGGAAGCTTCTTTTTAATTTATACGTTAATCTTAGGGGGTTTATCGGCCTTCTCGTAGAATTTAGTAGTATCCTCCTTAGTAATCTTAGTGATTTTAATAGCTTCTTTATAACGTTGGGAATCTTTATTTAATTTACCGTTGAAGTAGACCTTATTAACGATTTTGGCGGTGCGAATAGCGACCTTAAATCCTTTACTAACGTAGGCGTTAATTTAGAGGTAGAAGCGCCTACCTAGCAACTTTTTATATTTAGCGCTATTACTAGCTATAATTTTTTAGGTTATTTCCTTAATTAATAAATCTATTAATAGATTTCTTACTTACTCTATTCCTATCCTTACCCTTCTATTGATAACGCTTTTATTATCTCCTTACTCCTTAGGTTCTAGAATACCTTCTTCTACCTCTTTAACCCGGGCTTCCTCCTCTGCCTTAGCCTCCTCTATAATTTCGTTAATTTCTACGTACGAAGTATAGAAAGTTCGAAGTTTATACGTTGTATAGAGCTAATTAAAGTTGGTTGCCGTTAGGTCTTTAATATCCGTTAGGTTAATTAGGTCGTTTAAATAATAAGTGTAACGAATAGGGACGTAGTAGTCCGCGTTGGACCTCCGCTAGCTAATAATTAACCGGTAGATTGCGGGCTTAGTTTGGGGGGCGGGGTCTGCGGTCGACGGGGTGCTAGAACGTACTTCGCGGGCTTCTATACGTACGAGCCGTCGCTTCGTGGTGCGTTTCGCCTTCTAAGCGGGTAATAAACGGCTAGTTATTTTGGGGTCGAGGTCTTCGATAATCACTAGGGTATACTTATTTTTGTGCTTGTTTTTTCGCGAGTAGAATATTGTTTTATTTTCGGGTTTATTTTCTACTGTTAGGGATAGAGGTGGGGTAGTAATTCGATTTAAGGCTTCGCGGCGTTTTGTATAGGTATAGTCTTAGACTTTGGGTATTCGGCGAAGGGAGAAAGATAGGTTGGTGGGCAAATAGCGGCTAGCGTATGTCTTTATAAAGGTGATTAACCCGTTTAATTAAAATATTAAGGGGTTATAAAATTTGAATTATAGTATACTTAAAATTACTGGGTAGTTTATTACTAAATTGTATATTAGTATTACGATTTTTTCTGTATAGTAACCGATTTGGAATTTAATTTCGTAGTAGTAAGTGATGAAATCCTTAGGGACGTTATTAGTTAGGTAGAGGGTTTTAGGTTTGGGAAGTTTTAGTAACGGTATAGTATAGCGAGTGGTAAAGCTATAGTCGATGAAGGCGAGTGCTGAGTACCTACTATCGACTAAGGCGGTATATTTACTTCGTTGGTTATGCGGCCTATAAATAATATAAGTAGAAAGGAGGATGGAATTATTATTATAATTATTTAAAGTTAAATTCTTTAATTAAATTACTTTTAAGTCTACCAAATTTATATCCTCCTCTTCTATTACTATTATAGACGACGGCTTCTTTGCGCGATTTAGCGGGGAGGTTGCGTATTTCCCTCGCTATATTTAATAGTAAGGGGAATTAGGGTAATAGGGGCGGTAATTAGAGCGGCGGGAGCGGCCTCTCTAGTGCCTATAGTATTAATGCGGGCGCTATTATTATAGCCGTTCTAACCTATTACTGGTCTACTACTATTATTATTATTTTTATTACCGTTGCGATTACGGTTATTGTAACGGTTGCGCTCCCTCTTAATTTTAGGAATACCGGTATTAATATTATTGTAGTAATTGATAGTTTAGTAACTAGGTTTAGCGTAGCGCTTATATAGATTATTTTGTATACGGTAGTCGATAATAGCTTTATTAATTATATATATTAGAGAGACGTTGAAAGTGGATATAGCGTTTAGGTCTATAGTGTTACCGCCTTAGTTAACGGTGCGTTTAAAGGCGGAATTACTATTGCCGCCGCTAAAGTTAGAGCCGGAGCCGGAGTTGTTCTTATAGAACGGGACGGTAGTTTTATTGTACTAGTCGTACTCTTCGATATTAGAAGCGAGTTTGCGGTATAGGGTAAATTACTTATTATAATTGTTAAGGGCGGGGAATTCTTATTGATAAGTGATAGTATTACGGATTTTATTAGTGATTTTTATTTTAAGGTAATAGGTTTTTATAGAGTCGTTTAGGTTATAGCGGTCGATGAGGGTAATAAATTTATCTTCGAAATCAAATTACTTCTAACCCCTAATTATTTTTAAAGTTTTAAAATTACGATGTAATTCGAAGGTAAAATTTATATAGTTATACTTAGTATCGAAGTAAGCGAGTAAAAATTTATTAGTCTCTTACTTTTATTTTTCCTTATTAGCCTCCTTTAATATTAGTATAATTTAGGGAGATAAAATATAAAAGGCGGGGCCTCCTAATAATAATAATCTTATTCCTTAGCTATATATCTATAGCGCCATTATTAGCATGAGGTACTTCTCCTAGTTCTCTAAAGGAAAAACCGTACGGCGATAAGCGCCGCCGGATGAAAACCCCTAACTCCGTTCCGGTCGCAGGTAAGCCGCGCCGCTCCTTCCTAGCTTCCAACTATAATAGTTCTTACCTACCGCTACAGCGAACAAACGCGCTTCTTCTATCTTATTCTACTTAATACTAGAACTATCGCAATACCGCTCCCGTATTTCGATATTCTAGTATTATAAATAAATAAATAGTTTTACGTATACCGCGCGAATTCCCTACGCTATTCCCCTTCCAATTCGATTACTAAGCGGTATTTATTCAATCTACCCAATCTAAGTGCCTACGAAAGGATTTTCTCCGCTTTAATTTTATTATTTAGGTAAGCCTAAAATTCTTCCCGTATTTGTAACCAATCGGTTGCTGTTATCTAATATTCCTCTATCTATAAATATTTAAAAACGAAGTATTTAAACGTTTCCTCCCCGATTCCGTACGAATAGAATAGTATTATAATATCCGGTACCTTCCTCTAGAAGAAGAAGGACCGGAGCCCGATAATTTCTATTCGGGCTTAAGTAAGGAGGGAACTCTATACTTTCGTTAATAAGTATAGCTTATTATTGTCCTCTAATAGTTGGCTTTTCTTCTTCTTCTTCTTTTTTACCCCGACTATATATTATTTAATAATATTGTTATTAAATTTCGTATTAAAATTAGTAATAATAAATTTGTATTGCCGATTTAATTTAGTTACCGCCGCTACTATTTAATAATTATAATATAATACTTATTTTCTTCTTATAATATCTTCCAACTACTCTTTTCGGTCGATAGCAATTAGTTCTAATATTTATAATAAGAGTAAGGGTATTCCCGTTTTCGAGGGCAGTCTTATTACTAATATAATAAATTTCTCCGTCGGTACCTATTCCTCGGCTTATTTAGCTTTAATAATACTGCTTTCGGATCGGTTAATAGGAGGTCGATTTTTTATTCTTATCTAAATATAACTAATTACTTAGGCTATAATCCCTCGGACGAATTTAATTTAGTTTATTCGGGTAAGCCTCTCTTTGAAGGCCTTTACCCTTTTATTAAAATAGAGGTCGAATAATAGATAAAATATTTCCATTTTTAAATTTTTTATTAGTATAATTTTATACGCCCTAATAATAACTTTCAAATATTTAATTTAATATTTAATTAACCTAACTACTATCCCTCGCAATTTCCTATAAATTTTAATCGATTAATAAAAAATTAAAATTCTATATATAATAGCGCTTTAAATATATTTAGTATAGATTTTTTTCGCTCGCGTAAAGGAATAACCTTAAATTTTCGCTACTAACCGTATTAAAGTATTCGTCTATATAATTATCTTTTTCTTTACTACTTCTATTTATATTCGATAATTAAATTTCTAGTTTAATTAAATCCTTAGGAATCTTATTAATTCTATCGGTTAAAATACTATTCTATTAATTTAAAGAATTTCCGTCCGCAATTCCCTCGTCCGCGTAAAATATATAAGTTCCGTTTTATTCGCTTTAAACTCTATCCTTCTCTTAGCTACCTATTCGGAATAGATTTCCTATACTACTTAGAGAATTTTATAATTTTCTTCTATCGTTTTAACTACTATAACGATATTAGTATTATTAATAAAACTAATTATAATTATATTCTTAATTATAATTAATTTACGGTATAATAGGGTAATAAAGAGAATAAAAAGGATTAATAAGAGGGGGGAACCTTAGAATACTCCTACTATAATATTATAAGGGCTAGAAATTTCGTCGTTGAAGAAAAGGGAATTTTTTCTTCCGGTAATAAAATTATCTACCTATTTAAAAAGTTATTATAGGAGTTATATTTCTTATAGGGTATATAAAAACTACTTATAATTAACTTTATCGAATATACCTTTTAAATCGAAGAGTATAAAAGATATTACAATTTTAAACTTCTAAACTAAATAAACCGTATTAATAATTACCCTAATTATAAATTCTATTAAACGGCCCGCCTAATTACTTATCTAACCTTCCGGGAGGAAATTAAATTCTTCTACCGCCTATATTAACTTTATAATAATTAAAATTTCGAAAATCTTTTTAACGTTATTTAATAGCGAAATCGGCCTCTATACGCCGGCTAATTTCTATTATTTAATACTCTTTCCTAATTTTTTAAAAATAATTACTTTTATATTTTTAAACCGTTAAAGGAAATATCCAAACTAAAGGTTCGCTATAGCGAAAACCGTTATAACTTATTTAAATAGTACTTTGTAAATTTTTAAAAACCTATTTAAAAACTAATTGATACTTAATACTTTATTCGGCACTATCCTTAAAAAGATTTCTTTAATATCCCCCTTAATAACTTAATTATTAATAATTATTAGGGTATCGCTATTTAATAATTAAATTTAGTCTAATAAATAATTTATTGGAACGTTTATTTTAAAGAAGAATCGGTCGGCGAAGATATTTACTTTATTATTATGATTTTTAATTTCGTTTACCCCTTTACTAAATTTAAAAGTTAATAGTTTAGGCGGATCTATTAAACGGTAATTCTAAGTTCGAACCTACTTTTCTAATAATTAAAATTTATTTAAATCCTTTAATGCAAAAGTAATATAATTTCGCTACTTCGTATTCTAAATTTTCGATATAAATTATTTCTTTTTTACTACTACTTCTATAAACTCCTTCTAATTTAAAGGCATCCTATTCCCGAACTATACCTACTACTTCTATTATATATTTTTTATTACTATTTTATATTTTAAATTCTACTAATCCGCCTATCTTTTCCGACCTTTCTTCCGGTATAAGATAAATTCCTCCGCAATACTAATAAATTCCCCGTCGAATTTATTAAATACTAATTTAAAATTTTTTATTATAATAATCTCCTCCGAGACCGATATTTATTTTTCTACTGTATCCTATACCTTTTCTACGTTTATAAAATTCTAACTATAATCTCCTTTTTCCTCGGCCTTTTTATTCCGTTTTTTAATTTAGATTTAAATTTCTTAAAAATAATAATCCGAACCGGTTTATTCGTATTATTAGGCTCCTTAATATTTAACTTTAATATTATATAATATCTATATATAATCGATCGTCCTATCTTTCTCGCCTTGTATTATATTACCAAATTATATTAATTCCCTACGAAGGGTTAATAAGTTCAATTTCTACCGTTATATTTAAATAAGAAGCCTCGCAACTCCTAGGCTAATTTTATTCTCTAAGTCCTAATTAGAATAATAAAAGTTAAAATCCCCAATAGTTACTTAATAGCCCTATAAAGGTTTCTCTTTAAAAAGTTCGAGGAGGGGAGACCCCTATTAATATTCCAGCGTACTATATATAAAGATAAGGGAATAAATAGAATAAATAGTCGTCGGTTCCTACAAATTTTTAAATATTATTATAACCTAATCCTTCTCCGATTAAAAATTTAAATCCTTAAAATTCTACCTCTTATTTATATAAATTACCACTTTACCCTTTTCTAAATAATTAACGCTATAATACCTATTACCCCTCGGCTTATAAATATCCCTATTCAAATTTTTACCCGGCTCTTAAATCGCTATAATATTATAAATCTCCTCCTATTCGAATAGAAATTTCCTTCTTTTGTACAACTTCTTTATATTCTAATAGAATATTTTTAATTAAATTATTAATTACCTTATAAAAGGGTTCCTTTTAATTTAGCGGCGGATAAAGTAAGTATTATATCTTTAGCGGCGGTTACGCGCGTAATAGCTATAGAACCGGTATAGGTACGGCCGCCGACGCTTTAAAAATATATATAAATATCTATTGGGCTAATTTAACCTATAGGTTTCGGCCGAAAACTATTTCTAACTACCCTATTTTTAAATCAACCTCTCTTTATACTTCCGGCAAATAATTTCTCTAAGGCTATAATAGAACGGGAATTAGGGAGGGCGTTAGGGATAGTAACGTTTTCCTTAATTTTAATTATTAATTCTAATATTAATTTAGCTAATCTTTTACAAATAATAAAACTATAGGGCTTTTTAGTATATATAATTAAAACCTTCGTATAAACTACTTTAATAAATAAATATTACTTCTTATCGAAAGCGAAATACCCTAATTTCTTATATAGTTTATAATAGACTAGGGAACTATCTTTATTTAAAAGGCAATTCTCTTCGCTAAAACGAACCCTATTATACTTAAATTAATTATAATAGTTATAAGTATCCTCCAAATAATAAAACCTCGTTATATATCCGAATCCCTAATATTTAAAATATTATTAAATAATAATTATAGCCTAGAATAATTCGTATAAATAAACTTTATTATCCTAGAGGAAGAAGTTCTCTTAAAGGAAGATCGCCGCTTTTACGGTTATAATTTCTACTAAAATTATCCCCCTATCCTCCCTATTACGTTTTTTCTAAATTTTTGCGCGGATAATATCCATTTCCTTATTCTTCTCCCTTATTTCTTTTAATATTATATTATCCGATCTTCTATTGAAATTAGCCTAAGGGATTCCCTTAATTAAAATTCCTATAGTATTAAGGATTATAATAGCCTCCATTCCGAAGACCTCCTTCGCTTAAATATAGTATTTCTAATATTATTTATATATAAATTCGTTGAAAATTATAATATAATCGCTACTCGTTACTATTCGGGTAACTATTTAGATTATTTTATATTATTTCTCCTTTAAAGCGTTTTCGATTATTTATTTTATATCTTCGTTCGATCGCTTAATATATTGGGTAGAAATTAAAATTCCCTTAATTATAAATTAGCGTTCGTAATTAGAAGGAATAAATTTTAGGGTAATAATAATAATTAAATATTAGAAAGTAGCGCCGATTTTACTTAATAATTTTATAATAATATCGGTCTATTTCTTTAGCGCTTCTTAAATACCCTTTTTAAATTCCTTAAGAATATCCTTCTTTAAATCGTCGAAATCTTTCTTAATAATAAATTGGTTTTCGTTAGCCTTATTTACCTTAAATATTTAAGACCTACTTTTCTTCGCCTAAATTTTTACGAATTTAAGAAATAATTTTCGAATTTAATAATAATCCTCGGGCAAAATAGTATTATAGTTTATAAATTTATTCGCTTAAATAATAAATCTCTTTATAATTTTATTATTATTCTCCGTTTTCTCCGAAATCCTTATAGCGAATATAGTATTAGGGTCGTTATAGTTAGAAATACCTCCGAAGGGGTTGTAGACGCTATTTTCAAGTCTACGCGCGCCTTTATTAATTATTATTGGTAACGACGGCTCAATATTATTGCTGCGTTCGTCGTAGGATATTGCGAGGGGGGTAAACGACCCTCCTAAGTCGATTGCTATTATCAGTTTTCGTTTTGGAGTACTTCCTGACTAGAAATCGGCGTTTCCGGTTTCAGCGTCGTTTTAATAGAAAGATGAAACGCCGGCGGGGCCTCCTAAGTACGAAAGGATTTGGGCGAATTTATAATGTTCGTTCTAATTGAAATACTAAGTATCTTAGAATTAATAAAATTCGATTTTCGTACGTTAAGTATAATAAGATTTAATACGCTTAATAGCTATATTACCTTCGGTGGTAAAAACTTCGGGGTCTTTATTAGTTTTCGATTTCGGGGTAAATATAATATCGGCGTCGACGTTATTATTATTATTAGGGTCGGATTCGGGCGGGTCGGTAGGCTGGGGAGGGTTTAAATCTATTAGGTTTATTAGATTTATATATTAGTGGAGAGATTTTTTAAGCTCTTTAATAGTATTATTCTTCTTATAGAGGTTAACGGTATAGTTTTTCCTAAGTTAATTATTAATTTCGTTAATAGTATTAAGTATAATATTAATATTAATAAATTTACTTTAGGCAATAGTAAGCTACTTCTCGAAATAGGCGATTTTATTATTAAAATAAGTAATAGTTATATTTTATTTTATTAGTTGTTCTATATTATTAGTGAGTATGTTATTAGTAATTATAACGAAGGAATTCGCTTTAATAATATTTTAGTAAATAAGCCGGGCGAGGGCGGTAATAATGTATAGGAAAGTACGGTAGCTAATAAGTTTAGAGGCAGTATCGAAGTCGGTTTATTTAATTACGGCGTTGGGATTAGGGCTACCGTTGAGGGATTCTATAATATTTTCGAAGAGCGTCTTATAAGCGGGGTCGACGATTGAACCGATAGTAGAAATAGTAATATTTACGTCGGTAACGGACGATATTAATTAATTCGATTAATAAAGGATAGGTGCTACTTTATAGTTAAGTAGGCGTATTATTTTGTAAGCGCTGGAGGATTGCGGTATAATTTTGTTAATATTAGTTCGAAATCGAATTTATTAGTGCAATACGATTAGGATTGTTATAATACGAGAGATGATTGCGGGTACATTGGAGATTCTTACGACGGCGGCGATTGAGATGAGGTTTGTACGTTCGTAGTATAATAGAAAGGTATAATTAATTATTATAGGGTAAGGCTAAAGGTAGGGGGTAGGTTGGATATACGTAGTTGTACGAAGAGAGGGAAAGAGAGGTGTGTATAGGTTTGGCGATATAGGGTATAGTACGAAGGCTATGCCTAGAGCTTAGACCGCGTACGTGTATATGCACGTGATGTGCTATTAGCTAATAGTAGTAATAGTACGGCACGAAGCTCGATTGCCTATGGTAGGAGCCGTGTATATAACAGGCAGTTATAGGTAATCCTGTAATACTATGCCCTATATCGCCAGACCTGCGCACACCTCTCCTTCCCTCTCTTCGTACAACTACGCATATCCAACCTACCCCCTACCTTTGGCCTTGCCCCGTAATAGCGGCGGCGAAAAATTTATTAAATTAAGGAAGTTAGAGAAGCGCAATATAATATTATAAGGGCCGGGTCGGGGTTTATAATTAAAATCGGGGAAGGGTCCGTATTTAAAGCTAAAAGAGCGGGCTTTATATTTAGGAAGGGCTCTATAATTAGAAGGGTTTAAATAATAACCCTAATTAGCGAAGGAGGGTAAGAATCGCCCTCGTCTTCGGTATCTTCAATTGTAAAAACGTAATATACTACTATACTAATTTTTATTACCTTTAAACTAAAGGGCTAGGAGGTAGTCTATAAGAATAGGGCGCGGCTTAAATCCTAATACAAACCGGTTAATAAATAACTACGGGCTTTATAAGCAAAAGTAAAAGAGAGGGTATTAAAAGGCTATAAAATCGTTAGTAAATAATAGGCAAACTAAGGGTAGCCGAAAATAACCGGATTATCGGGGGCGAAATCGTAAATAAAGAGATTGATAATTTCGTAGTATAAACCTACCTATATAGTAAGCCGGGAGAAATAAATAATATTACCGCCTTTTACTTCCCCCCTATTAACGAAGTAAAGGACTTTAGGGGTAGTAAGGTAAACATAGTCCTTCCTTAGGCGGAGCTTAAATTGCCTAATAACGAAGACAGTGAAGCGCTTAAGAATTTATATTTTTCAAAATATTTTAAAGTTCTTAATTTTTTGAAAAAAGGGAATTTTAAAAAAAAAATTCTTTTTAAATATTTTATATTATTCTTTAATTTCAATTTTCCTCTAATTATTTTTCTTTATTTTATTCTTTTTTTATTAATATTTTATATTATTGTTTAATTTCAATTTTCCTCTAATTATTTTTCTTTCTTTTATTCTTTTTTTATA
>RAKG01000138.1:0-85663 GCA_009802275.1 Neurospora sp. CHS-2018a | reverse complement strand
ATTATAAAAGTAAAAATATTTATTAATTTTCTTTTATTATTCTTAAAACCTATTAACTTTTTTATTAATAAGTTCCAAATAATCTTTTTCATTTTAACTTTCTTATTCCAATAACGTTATTATAAATTTTAAGCCTTATAATATATATAATCAAATTACCCTATATACTTTCTATAATATAATAAGTATAACGAATCCAAAAATATTTTTCATTAAATTTTATATTTAATACCCGAAGAGGAAAATAATTATTTGTTTTATTTTAACTTAGAGAAAAAAAAACCTTGGAAAAAACTTTTCCTTTGCAAAAAAAATTAGCAACGATAGGAATCGAACCCGTAGCCTTTACTAATTTAACGCCAACGCGTTCACTACTAAGCTATATTATTATTAAAAATAACTACCAAATCCTTATTTTATCAACCCCCTTCACCTTCCTTCTCCTAATACTTCTAAATATATTATTATTTAGAATATGCTCACAATACGCAAATTTTTTCGAACCGCGTTCACGACACGAAAATTTTCAATGTTGCGCAAGTCATGCGTTTATATTACGTAGAAGACATTGCTAAAAAAGGAAAAGAATATGTTTTTGAGTCTTAATTTCTTTAAGTAATACGTATGTGATACGAGCTACGCGCGCGCCACGGCGCGCGCCGCAATCAGAGTGGCAAGGGGTGCGGTACGTACTTTTCTGTCGTCGGTTTACGCACCACCCAGTTCGGTCGATTGAGTGGTGGAAACAATGGAACCCTTCGACGACGCACAAAGGCGTAACGCTGACTACGCAGCATCCTCAACCCAAGAATAGGTCACGTTTGCCAAAAGTCAAAGAAGCCCTTGTTTCATTCACAATAGCATTCTACTCGTGACTTTCAATCGCCAGTTTCTTTATCTTCTCACTCAAAGAGGAGGCCCAAGACGTGCACGTGCATCGCATGGTGTTCTGGAAATTGAGCATGGGGAAGGTTGCTTTGGCGAAAGTATGGCAGCGCTAGCCCTGTCACCGTCCTTCCCTTTTCGAAGCCTGGTCGCGGTCAGTGGTCTGAATCGAGATGAACGGGAACGGGGGCAATGCCACCCCCGAGCTTTGATCCCTAACACATGTCAGCCTTAATTACCGCGAAATGTGTTAGCGAGCCCCTTGGCTAATCCATGGTTCATCCACAGTTTGATTAAAAGCGTAATGCGAATTGGCGTTGTCGGGTCGTTCCTTGGTAGACTTGGCAAGGGAACACACTCTCCCGTTGCCCCGTTGGACCCCGTGGGCTGGTCGGGCCTAGTTGTTCGAAGAGCAAGCGCGCATCGTGAGGTTCACGGTGAAACGAGAAACAAACCGCGTCTGATGAAACCATTTGATAAAGGCATTGTGGTCACTGGCTGACGACTGGCTGATGCTGAATCTTTGTTCAGCCATGTTGACTAGGCCAATTCGTACTAGTCTGGCTGTCTAGGGCTGCATCATGCGCCGACGGTGCCTCCTAGAAACTCGATCCAAAAACACCAAACGGAATCCTCTTGAAACTTGATCGATTTCCACCCCTTTCGATTACCGCGCCCCAGATACGGAGCCCCAGGAGTATTGGCGCGCGTTCCAGACTCTCAGAACCGGATCACTCTTGGGTCCGAGATGATCGAAGATGACGAGGCGCTCAAGCGAAGCTTCCAAGAATACAGACCAATCGACATTACGAACAGCCAACAAATCGCGGTATCCATGAGATGATCTTGGTGTCCGTTATCCCGTATTCAGTCAGCGAGGGGGGAAATGGAGGAATGCCGGTTTCCTCCTTGCTCTTGTCAAGGGGTCACTGCCACTGCCACGGCGTGCCCCTGAGTGATCACTCCTGAGTCCAGACTTCAGTTGCGGTGGAATTGCTTCTGCCCTCACATGCTCCCTGTGCCCGATCAAAGACAATCGATGATCCCCCAACCATTGAGCATTCGATCTTGTCCATCAGGTGTACAACTGTGATCTGGATGGAAGTGGTAGACATGGCAAAGCAGCTCACGTGGAGGGCAAATGGAATGAATAACAACAATACGTAGATTCCTTCTGACCGTGACACTTGGGATCAAACAAAGCTTCAGTTCTTCAATCGGTTCTGGCTGCAGCTGCAAACAAGCTTACGCACAGACCACATGCATGCACTTCAGCTCCTGATGGAAGCAGAAGTGGAAGCCCTGTGGAACTCCCGCCGAGTGGTGGAGCGCGGCGACCCCGCGGACCTGAGACGCGGCGGATCTTGCCCCGCCCCGCTCAGCTAAACTTTTCCTGTCTTGCCATTGGAAACTTTCGGCCTTGCGCAACCACGTCCGTCCATCAACAAGGCGATTTCAAAGTCAACAACCATCCACCAACAGCTGTAGATTATTCAGACTGGTCGACCGGAAGCTCCGAATTCCCACTTTTCGAAATACTCTAGTCCTTAAAACCGGGGCCCGATACTCCCGTATTACGCAAGCCTTTCCACCTTCGAAACACGTACCGAGAGCTTGCGCGTCGCTCCGAGTCGCGAACGAAATCGCATCGACACCGTTGTCCCACCTAGCCAGTACTCAGTAACCACGATCTCCCAGATTTTACTTGGCCGAGCCGACCCGAAGAACGACCGGGATACTACAAGCACAACCTGACCTTGGTCTAAGCAGGGGAAGCAGGAGCAAAAATTCTAGACGCAGGTCTAGCTCTCCAAGACAGACCCCAGGGCGATTGTGTTGATCTTTTGCTGGATACCGTACCCCAATCTCGAGGTGTACTCGCTACTCGTACCTATCCGGTAGAGAGATTAGCCCGATCCACGATACTCGGAGGAGGACAGTGAAACACTAGAACAACACACACATACACACATCCAGCTATGCCTCTCGATACTTCAGCTTACAGCCTCGCGCTGTTGCGCGTCGACGGCCGCAGGTGGAACGAGCTGCGTCGCATCCATGCCCAGATCCGTACCCAGGCCGCCGCCGATGGCTCCAGTTACCTCGAGATGGGCCACACCAAGGTCATGTGTGTCGTCAACGGACCCAGTGAACCCGGTCCTCGGAGGGGAGCCACGTCGGGCGGTGGTGGTGGCGGTGGTCAGTCTAAGAACGCTGAGGTTGCCGTGAACATTGTGATTGCTGGGTTTAGCTCTGTTGATCGCAAGCGAAGGGGTAGAGGTGACAAGTAAGTTTACGACGCCCGGGGATTGTCCCCCCGCTCCCCCAACTCTCAACCACTACTTCTAGTCTTCTGTCAGTCATCTGTTCGCATAACTAACCGTCGTCCTTCCTCCTTCGTCCCAGGCACATCCTCGAGCTCCAATCCACGATATCCCAAGCCCTCGCCGCCAGCCTGCACACCCACCTCTTCCCGCACTCCACCATCAACATCTCCCTGCACGTGCTCTCGCAAGACGGCTCTTTGCTGGCCGCCCTCATCAACGCCGCCACGCTCGCCTGCGTTGACGCCGGTATCCCCATGACAGACTACGTCGCGGCCTGCACGGCCGGCTCGACGTCCACATACGCGGCCAACGACGAGGGCGCCGACCCGCTGCTGGACATGAACCACCAGGAGGAGCAGGAGCTCCCCGGTTTGACGGTGGCCACGCTGGGCGACAGCGACCGCGTGGCGGTGCTGGTCTGCGAGAGCAGAGTGCAGGTGAGCCGGCTGGAGGGCATGTTGGCTGTGGGCGTGGACGGGTGTAAGCAGGTGAGGGAGATTCTGGATCGGGTGGTTAGGGAGAAGGGGATAAAGATGATACAGGAGGGCACGGTGGAGAGGGGGGTTGGGTTGAATGATATGGAACTGGATTGATTGCATACTACTGGCTGGATAGTTGAAGTTTCATAAAATCGGGCACGGGACGGTAGGTAGCATTGTAATGGTTTGGGGCAAAAAAGAAAGGACAAAATGACGAAGTTCACGACTACCAAATGCATTAGGTACAGCTCATGATCAGGTGAGCGACAAATAACTCTGTTAAACATGCGCCAACTTTTGAGGGCGTTCACACAACTGGGAGACATCAAACCCCCTCCAACTTGTGAATCAGCCATACACTGACAAAATCACAGCAAACTACACTTTTCCCCACCCCCTCAAAGCTCATCATGAGCCGCCGTCTCCTTCTCAGGCGTAGAATCAACCGGCGCAGTCGACTCCTCCTCCTCCACCCCAGCAGCAGCAGCCGTCTTAGCGCCCTTGGCCTCAGGCGTAACCGGCGCCTCCTTTTCATCGCTAGTAACAGCCTTAGTAGCCTCCGGTGTCGTCTCCTCCTCCGCAACAGCCTCCTCAGGCTTTGCTTTCTCAGCCTTGCTCTCCTCTTCCTTGTGAACAACGTCAACAACAACACCCTCCGGCAACTTCTTTTTGGTTCCCTCGCTCAACCTAATCGCATCAATCCACGCCTCCAACTTATCATGTCCCGAGAAATCATCTGCCGCACCAACGGCGTCGTAATGTCTCCACCATCCGCGGCGGGCGTTGATGGCGATGATCTCGATGTCAGCATCCTCCTTGAGACCAAGGGACTTAAGGAGGGAAGCGCCGCCGGGGTTGGTAGCGAGGGGAACTTCGTAAAAGGGGAAGAGCTTGCGATGGGCGTGGGCGTGCTTGAATGCTATCTCGGAGAGGGTGGTGAGGGCCTTTTGGGCTTTTTCGTTGCTGCTTGAAGAGACGAAGGCCAGGACGCAGGTGTTGGATTTGGACGTTAGGCATTCCTTGGTTAGCTTTTCGGGGGTGTTGAGGGAGGGGATGGGGAGGGCGGTGTCGATTATTACGGGGGCTTCTTGGGTTGGGGCGGGGGTTTCGGAGGAGGTAGAGGTAGAGGTTTCGGATGAAGTGGTTGTGGATTTGGACTTGGACTTGGCGGAAGAGGAGGAGGAGGAGGAGGATGCTGCCTTCTTGGAGTCCTTCTTTCCGTTCTTCTCACCATTGTTGGCCTTGCCCTTGGCCGGTGCTGGGTCCGGGTTAGGCTGGCCCGCCTGGGAAAGGAACTCCACCATGGCAGCCTTCTTGATCTCGCCATCGTACACAATGGCGGGGGCATCACCGCCAGGCAGCAGGATCAAAGTAGGGAACTTGTCGACACCGAAAGTTGACACCGCCTTGGACTGATTGTCCCGCACCTGACCGACCGGGATGACATCAAGGAAGTCAATAGCCACGCTCTTGAGCAAGGGGGAGGTGGTACCCTTGTCGGTGAACAGCAGCGCCTTGGCCGTCTCGTTCTTGTCGCTGAGGAACTTGTCGAGGTTCTTGTCCTCAACTTTCACGACGTGGTTGTTGATGCGCGAGACCACGGCGTCGACGATGGCGCTGGCGGTGCGCTGGCCTTGGTAGTCCTCCACCATGGGCTTGCCGTTCTTAGAAGGACGGACGATCTTGAGCGTCGGGAAGCCCTGGACGCCCATGCTGCCGCAGAAGGGCTTGTTGGCGTCATCGTCGCAGTTGACGGCGGCGACCTTGGCCAGGCCTTCGAGGTTCTTGGCCGCCTTTTCGTAGGCTGGCTTGAGGTTTTGGCAGTGGCCGCACCAGGGGGCGTAGAATTCAACGATCTTTTGGGGGAAATGGTCAGTTGGATGTGTTATTGCTACGATTGATCTAAGGGCGTAGTCGGGACTTACAGATGTCTGGTTGCTCTTGGCAATCAACCTATCGTAATCCTTTCCGTCGACCTGCAAGACTGGGGACTTTTTGGTATAAAGGCCGGCCTGGGCTCCGGGGAGCGCAGACAGGATACCGACTGCCAGAGCGCAGAGGGTGGGGTGATGCATGATGAAATCAGGAAGGTGATGCTTTTGTTTACTTGATGACTGTGGTGTGTGTGGGGATGATGATGATAAGTGAGGTTTGTGGGGTTGAAGCTACAGTGTCATGAATGTACAATGGCAGACCATTCAATGATGGAGGGAGAACAAAGGAAGCTCTCCCGTATGTGTCCTAGAGAGTCCCTTGAGGGATGGTGTCGTGTATTTGAACACCAAAATAATCAAACAGAGAGACTGATCGAGATGAAAGGAAAAGTTGTCATCTTCCCATGTTCGGCAAAAGAACACATTTCAACTGAAGCTGTGAAGCTGGCGCCACAAACAAATGAAGTCAGAAGCGTCCAGAATCACCAGGGGAACTGCGGTCCGGGGGCCTTTCAGTGCTATGAAACGTGCTATGGCCGAATTGTGGCCCAAGCTCCAACGCACATGGCATGGTGCTTTCCGCACGGCAGCGCTTGGGGGCAGATAGCTCGGCGGGGATGTGGGGAAGGGAGGGACCCGACGCTAACAATGGTGCCGCCTAGAGACAGCCGCGGTAGATGACGACGCCAGTCCAGTTCATGTTCAACTGTCAACCTCCTCTGTTGGGACTTGACGAGGAAGAGATAACGACGAGCAGTACTTCTTTCCTGGTTTGCACCACTTCATTCTCACCCTCTTTCTTTATAGATCCTCGATCTTTATCCGAACGTATAGCCCGTCCTGTTAGACGACCGAACGCCATCGTCATGGCAGACAACATCACGATCCCCGCTGCCCTCAAAGCGGCCGATATCAACCTCTGGAAATGCGCGACAAAGGCCCTCCAGCTCCAATCAGTAAAACCGGAGATTGCATATTGGTGTATGTACAAGAAGCAAAGCAAAGTACCCCCAAGACAACTGGGGGCCGGCAGTGTCTGACTTTTGCAGGCAATTATTGGGTCGTCAACCAGATCCTTAACAGGGGACTCCACAAAGAGAATGACGAAATGATGACTTATACGATGGATTTGATGGGGAAGCTGGAACAGGCACGCTTTATTCCGTCTCCCTTTACCACCTTCTCTTGCTGACTGTTGTTCCCTACAGGCCAAAGCTGAGCACCCGAACGAAGATGCCTACACAGACGATGAGGTCGGCCAGCTCGTCGTCGACAGATTCGCACAGGAAACCCTTGATCGCGCCGAGCGAGTGGTCAAGGCAAACAAAGTGACACAGCAAACGGCCATGACATTCGACGCCGCCGCTACCTTCTTCCATCTGGTCAACATCTGGGGCCCTCCCGACGAAGAGACGCAACAAAAGATTAAATATGCAAAGTGGAATGCCGCTCGCATCGCAAAGGCTATCAAGGAGGGCAAGGACCCTAACGAGTCCAACCCGAAACGCGAAGAACCCCAACAGCCGGCCTTGGACCCTAGTGATCCAGAAGTTCAGACATTGATCGGGTCGGTCGAAAAGACATCACCACCACCCCTTTCGGTCACAGTGGAGGAGGTTCCAGACAGAGACTTGCAGAGAACGGACGCTGCCGGCGTGTCTTTGCCAGTCAGCCCAGCCTCGGCTGGCCCATCCCCGATATCCGAAGCCGAACTCAAGTTGCCCGGTGTACCCAGTGGGCTTACTGACCCAGCACCGTCAACAGTCTCCTTGGACTCGGACACTCCGGTCTCAGCTCCCACACATAACCCTGTCAACTACAGGCCTGAGCCCGATCTGCCATCCGCCCCGAGCGCACTTTCATCCTACCCTGATCCTGATATCTCGATGCCTGATGCGGGCGCTGCAGGTTGGACGCCGGATGCTGATCGCCAGCCTCCTGCTCCGCCTGTGGTTCCTCCCACGTTTGCTCCCAGTGCACCGTCAACAGCTGCTGTGGCATCACCGCCTGTCAACCAGCCAACTGACTTTTACTTCCAGAACCCAGCTCCTCCAGCTCCCCAAACTCCTGCAGTTCCCAGTCTACAGCCAGTGCCTCCTCCACTAGCTGTCCCTGCATCCACTTATGCCTCTTCGCAAGTTACTGGAGGCTTCACAACAGACGAAGCTGCCATGGCTTCGGCTCAGAAGCACGCCAAATGGGCGATTTCAGCATTGAACTTTGAAGACGTCCCTACGGCGGTGAAGGAGCTAAGGAAAGCGTTGGAGATCTTGGGTGCAGCGTAGTTGATGGGTGTTACACGAGCTACGCAATGACCCTGGATGGAGGTTTAGGTCATCCACTGGTGCTCCTACTGATACACGATCCCCGGGCCGTCAGATCTCCATACCTGCTATCGAGCCGTATACACCATTGGAACCAAGGCATCCGAATCGGGTTATAAGCGGCCGTTATGCATGTTCGGGCAAAAATGCCTTTCACACTATCGGACACTTGGCGTTTACCAGTGGAACATGGAAACTTTCCAGAAGCAATGTTTACCAGGGCCGGACAATGGGTACGTGTAACCGCTCAGTGACCGTTCGGCCGCACAGGGAGCCCTAGGCGAGTCTCGTTCTGACAGCCTCTCGAGGGCTGGGATAATACATTGCGCACTTTGAAACGAGACAGCGAAAACACAATCTGCCGATTTCAAGGCAGGTCTGAGGGCTGGTACACAGTCCTTCGCATCGATTTTGACGAAGCTGGGTCAAGAGAGGCTGCAGAGAAAGGGTCCAGGCACCCCAGGGAGACTTGTTCATAGACGTGATGTCGCGAGGATGGACCGCTGTTGTTTATGTGTCAAATTCAGGGGCAAATTGAGCGTGAAATTCTACTGGTCATCGACACACCGACATGTGCACGTTTCGATGAGTGAGGCTGATGGCTATGCAAGCCTTTGGTGATGACCATCATCAGACGTCTTGGCCATCTCGGTCAGTAAACATATTTTGAGATTTGTATTTTATGTTTTGCTTTTCGGTGATCGGTTCTGCTGGACACTCGTCGTTGTTTTGTGGCGTATATAAACGCGCTTCGTCCCGTGAGTATTAGGGTTTTCATTTCATCCCAAGCCATCAGTCCCCTCTTCACACACAATACCAGTCGAACCTTGCTACCCGCAAGTCTCAGTCGGCATCTTGCAGATTACATCAGACACCCGTCAGTCATAAACTACCGTTTCGGACCCTTATTTCTCAACTTACGCCACAACATCAAATCATCACCGAGGTCTCACATTTCTTCCACCGGGCTCTTCCCGTATAAAGTAGGTTGACCTTTCTTCAAACGTCCTTGAGTCATTACTAACTTCTTCAAAAGACTTCAAGACTCGATTACAAGCTTCTTGTCACCCAGACAACCACTTCACCGTCGTCCTCGCAACGCAACAAGAAAAACAAAGCGAAACACGCACTCAAGATGCCCGAGGAAATCATCACCGGCGGCTCAGGCAGCTATACCTGGACTGGTAGCGCCACTTCTGGCTCGTCCAGCTACACCAGCTCCTCCTCTTCTGGCTCGTCCAGCTCTGGTTCCGGCGGTAGCGATGGCTGGAGACCCCGCACCTACACGCCTCTCCCCATCACCGATGGTAGCGCTACTGGCGGCGGCGGTGGCGGTGGCAGATGCACTGACGAGGCTAAAAGAAGGAGATGAACGAATGGACGGATGGGCACAAAAAGGGGACGGGCGGCATGGAGATTTTATGGGATTACGATGACCTGACTTACGGCGTTGAGGCATGACTTTTCTTCTTCTTCTGCAATACAACATACCCGGCGGCATGCGGTCAAGTGGAGGAGTTTTTTGTTTTCACTTCACTGGTTACCTCTACTTTTGTCTACTCTTTTTCCCTTTTCCCCAGCTTCAAATCAGCTCTGTATCAACATTTCTTCGTGATGACTTAGACATCAAATTGAGGGACTCAGGTTCAGGGATTGCCTAAGACGCTTCAGTTGCGTATCGGCAATGGGTTACTTTTGACAGACAGAGCGTTCTCAAGGACTGCGCAACAGTTTTCTTCGTTCAGCAGCTCCTTCGAGACGTACCGAAGAACAGCTCTAGTAATGGAAAAGTAACTCCGCATATTCTCGTAGTGAACACTCTCCCAAACACTCTTCCATCAAGTCTCCGTCAGACAGTCAAAGCATGTCTTTACAGTATTGAACTTTCCCCCAATCAACCGTGAAAACCGACTTGACCCATATTAATTTATTGAACTGACTGACCGTCTTGAAACCTCTCGTGTAACCAGTTCCTCCAAGCCCAGTTCCTCAACAAAATCCCAACATTCTGACACCGCTGACACCAAGTCCATTTTCAGCCATTCAGCCATACCCGGTTGACGTCGCACACGGGCTTTCCTCGATATCGAATTTCTCTCCATAGCAATTTGATCAACCTGTGTTCAACCTGTGTTCAACCTGTGTTCAACCCACGTGGTTTGTAGCACCCTGCAACGGGTACCTAGAAACAGGGGGAGGGCTGATAAGCCTGATATTGGGTGGTTCAGTGGGTGACTGGCATCGCGGGGGCCTGGGTGACGCGCAGGTGAGTCGCGACGGGAGTGTGTGAGGTAACTGACGGTGACGCGCACGCCGCACGCGGTGAGCTGCGCGGTGAGCTGCACTGCATATTACAGGTTCTGCTACAGGTCTACGACATATATCTGAAGGGAGGAATTTGCATCTGAGCGGGATATAAAAGGGGCAGCGAAGTGCGAGGGGGAGATGCAAGTGCAGAGATAGAAGGTAGAGGTAGTCATCTTTCGTAGTTCCTATGAATAGTAGGCATCTAGTGATCTAAATAAATGACTACAAGAAGTATGACCTGGCAGCTGTTGTTTCTGTCCATTTGAGACGCGACGTGATGGGAATTGTATCTGAGGATTCAAGTTGCGGTGGGTAAGCAAATTCTGAATAATTGACTGTCTCTAAGTGCTCCCTCTCAAACAATCAAGTGATGGTACTCGAGAACATCGCAGTGGTAGGGATGCAAAGGAAGGGGTTGCGTTGCTGGGAGGAGGAACGGCTGCAACACCGCGTCAATAATGATCACGAAAATCTTCAATGCCAACGTTGCGACTTATTATAGGCCTGTGTTCTTTTGTAGCTATGATTCCTTGTATCCATGCTTGAATGGTGACAGCACAGATGACTGTTGCAAACCATGATGTGGTTGGATTTTTGACTGTGGTGGGTGCACATCACGAAGGTGGTCGTTCACAAGAATGGAACGAAAACACCAACGATGAATTGGAATGTTGGGTCACGGGTACTGGATCAAGAACAACTAATCCACCAAGGGAGAGTGTGCGTCGCCCCTCCTGCCAGCAAACAGAAGGAACGGGTTGGCCTCAAACCACCTTCCCAAACATCGCGAAAGTCCGCCCAGCCTTCTGTCAATGAAGGAAGGTACGCCTCCACGTCACCAAGCCCATAACCACCATACCCCAGGTATCATCAGCCAAACTACCAGCAACCAAACCACCAGCAGCCAGACCAGCACCAGCACCAGATGCAATACTAGATGCAACACCAGATTAAACACCAGCACCACGACCAGCTTCATCCTGAGCATAAGCATGAACACGACGGGAGCACCAGCTCGAACATGAAAACCGCCAGACCACTACCACCACCACCACCACCACCACCACCACCCAAGCACCAGGACCACAAGCTCCCCCACTCGAGGTATATATATTAGGTCGACAGACCTCCAATTCAACAACAAAACAAAGTGCGGTTGGCGTAGTGGTCAACGCGTTCGCTCAGTAAACTGCTGTCCCAATAGACCACCCACTTGGGTCTGCATAGTCAGTGCCCCTACAGTGGCCAGGGATTGCAATTCTGACAGCGAGAGAACCCGGGTTCGAATCCCGGACCGCACATCTTTTTTTTCTTATTTTCCCCTTTTTCTTTTTTTGCTACTCGTTGTTGTGCTTAGGGGCTGCTGTAGCCCTCCAGGCTGGAAATGGAGAGATGAGGAGGCGGGAGCTAGACTAGAAACAGACGGTTATTACTTTTTGAAAGGTTTATAAGCTGGTTTTGGGAGAGGAAGGAAGTGAGGTTGGAGATCTTGCTTCCAGGAACCAGGAGTTATGTGATTTCTACCCCTCGTGGGAAGGGCATACGAGCGAGTGTCTGCCTGAGAAGCTTGAATGTCGGAGTGGGCACCCTAACCCTGCGTAGAGAAATGGCCTTCCGTCTGATTTGATATATATAGAGGAGGTATATATGGGCAGCTCTTGTTTATAAAGTGTTCTTGTAATCATTCTCGTGGCTCAAAAGTGTCTTGTAGCGAACAGTCTGCAGATAGGCATTGCGGTCAACCTAGTAATAGCATGGAAGGCAGAAGCATCAGCATTATCGCCATCACCAAACTTAGCTACCATCGTTACGACAGCAGATTTTACTACAATCGTTACAACTTCCCATTTATACTCAAGTTTATTGAGTAGTCTTAAGTTTTGGTCGGCATCATTCTTTTATTTACCATCGTTTTACTTCAATTCTTTCTCCATATTCTCTTTGGCGGTAAAAATGTCTTCGGGAAATATTCATCCCCGGCCCGACCTCCCCCGGTCCTTCAATTATCGGACGACTACAAGCCTCCCAACGCCCACAACACCGAGGAGGAGGGTTGGAAGATCTAGCGAGGTATATGCACATGGGACTGGGGAGCTATCGCCGAACGTAGTGACGATGCCTGCAAGGGACAGCCAAGAGGCGCCACCCTCAACACCACCATCACCACCATCGCCGAGCGGCAGGAACCTCAGCCTCCCCCCTGACCCAGAATGGCGCTCCAGGCGAAGAACCCTTGCAAACCAGCTCGGCCTTAAACCGAGAAGTTGTAGCCGGGTGAAAAACCGGACGTCACTCCCAGACCGCGGCTCCACGGTAGACCTACCTAGAAGGAATGAACAAAGAGCAGGAGAGATAATAAAACTTATCGGCCTGGGGCTGGCCGGATTGGTGTGCCAATGTCTCAGATTTGCGGATTCGGTAAAGATTTTGCTGGGCGGCGGGAAGAAGGATCAGTCTCATTTTAGCGGGTTGGTCGCAGCATTTGGGCGGAAGGACCAAGAGGTTGCGAAGACTGGTCTCGAACAGGTGGTTGTAGCAGGCTCTACACTACCTCTAGACGTGTTAATAGGCGCATCTATGTTGAGGGGCCCAGGGCAGGAGGCAGTCCCAGTAGGCGTAGCATTCTACTTGTGGTTCGGGTTGGGTAGAAGAGTTGTCAATGGGAGAGCTGCGCCTGGGTGGTTATGATTTTGGCTTGGAAAGAGAAACAGTTCAAGGAAGTGACAAGACGGGAGGGCGACGGGATGAAAGGAAACAAGGCCTACAAATTATCGAATTATCTCCGCCCCACTTTAACCCTGGCTTGGAAGGTGACGGAGGCAAGAACTCGGAGGAGACACTCGTTCTTTCCTTGAACAGAATATCCCGGGACAAACAAGAAAATTTCAGCAACTGCATTTCGGACGAGTTTTTCGCACAATCAGTTTTCATTGTGTCAGTTCTAGTCACGTTCAAGTCGACATCGCTGAGTGTCTACGCTGCCACCTAATCAAATCCCCAAAAAACTATCACCACTGCGCCCAGACTTGGCTCATGTCCCACATCACAACGCCGCCAAAGCTTGAGAATGTTTGGGAGTACTTGATGACGTTGACCAACTGGCTTCCAGCCACATACCCGGTACCTGCAGCTGCCGGGCTGCCCGGCACTGCCAAGAGAATCTTGACATTCTTGTTCTTGCTGACCGTCTTGGCACAGTTGTCCGGCCCCCATTGTCTTCTAGCAATCTATTGGAGCATATTGTCCCTGACCTTAGCAGTAGGCTTTCTTGGTCTTGCGCTCCGTCTCACTGGCGCCTCAGAGACCGCGGGGCTGGACATAGCCGCTGTCTTAGCCCGCTTTGCTGGTGGTTCATCTTTCGCCGGTTCCTCGGCCGCGGGCTCTGCCACTGGGGTAATGGCTTCGGCCTTCCTCTTTGCTTTTCCCTTGCCATTTTCCTTTTGCGTTCCTTTGGATACCGGCTGTGTCTCCTTGTCTTCCTTTGCTTTCGTTGTACACTCTGATTCTTTGGCTTTGCTGGCTTCCTCTGCCTTGCCCTTTGGAGACGTGGATTCCGTGTGCCAACCTCTCTCGTTGTTTTCCTCCTCAGGCTGTTCACAACTATTTGTCTCCTCCCCAGCAGCCTTATATTCCACTACTTCATTCTTTGGCTCCTCCTCCTTCTTGTCAGTACTAGAGGTATCCTCCCTCTTTTCACCCTCTGCATCCCCGCCATCCTTTTCTATATCCAGAGCAAGCGACGACCGCATCGGCTCCTGTTCCAGAATTTCAGGTACAGAAGCAGCCACAGAGACAGCAAAAGAAGCAGACACAGAAACAGAAGAGTTCTCATCCACAGGATGAATATCCGCCTCATCCGCTTTGCGCTTCTTGCCTCTGTTGGGGGACGTGCCACTGATCTGGAGACCACTGGAGCCGACAGATGCTGAAGGAAAATTTGGAGGTTGACCGTGACGGTCCGTGAAAGAGGCGGAGGCAAATCCAGAGTTAGAACCTGGGATGGATCCAGCACCAGCAACAGAAGCAGCATACCCAGGACCATTGCCACTAGGACCAATGGCGGACGTCGGCTTATCCCAAAGACTACCAGCCTTAAAGGTAGTCGATTTCGAAGCAGACCCAGTCCCACCAGCCAGCTGCTTCAACATCTTGGTCGCTGGTCTCCCCGCACCAGGACGGGCGCCGCCTCTGTTGTGGATTTTCTTTCTTGCCGGCTCTTCTTGTCCTTCTGGTGGCGGAGACAACGCCGCATCGCTGGAGCGTTTCTTTCCTGGCTGTAACGTGGTGGTGAAGCCGTACGAAGCCGCTTCACGCACCTGCTCATGCACTTCGGGGTTAGATTGGCGCAGGAGTGTTTCCTGCGAAATCATGTCGTTGTACGTGGCTGGCACTTGCAGCCTGGTGACCCTTTGGGGTATGGGCGACGGTCGTGGTGCCTTTGGTGATGGGGCTTGGGTTGCGGGTTGTGGTGGTGTTTGTGGGAGGGGAGCTTTCTCCTGGCCATGGTTCTGGTACTGGTTTGGTTCGACAGCAGTTACCGAGGTTCGACGAAATGCAGAGGCTAAAGGTCTGCGGGAATCTGAAAGGCTTATCGTTAAAGCAGTAGTCAGATCGATTTCGACCTGGGCATTCGGGACCGCAAATTCAGTGTTGTTGCCGGCGATGTTTCGGATGCTCGGCTCACTGAGAGTAGGACTAGGTTTCGTCCCCATTGTCGTCTCGATGTTGCCATCGTCAGACAAAGTGTGGCCCTGGACGGGCTCGGCGGCGACAGGCGAAGATTCAGGCGCCGTCAAGACTATGTCCCTAACGGGATCATAGTAAGCGCTCCTCCTGCTCCTGCTCGGTGCCTCTTGTGCTGTCGGCTGCTGACGTGGAGGAGCTGGAGTCGAGCTATCCCCATAAAGCAATCGATGTAAGGCTAGTTCGGCTCTCTCTTGAAAAGACAGTGAGCCACGCAGATGGCTGGTTTGCCCCCTAGGCGAAGTTTCTGCCAACGGGTCGCTGTCGGGGAGCTCCATGAGAGCCACCGGTGCTCGCCTGTTGTTTGTTTCTGGTGCGAACGCTACCGCGTAAGCTAAAGCTGAATTCGGTGGGGGATGGTTGCTTGGGGGTCCTTGGTACACGCGGCGCATCGTGAATAAAGCAAGGTCCCTCGCGTGGACGGGTACACGATGTGATCGTTGATGTCTGTTTGAAGGTTCTGCGACTGTCAATAACTGTTAGCGAAGGCTAGAGGTAGGTTGAGGTAGGTGACGGGCACGACTTGACGTACTGAATGCAAGGTGAAAGACGGCACGATTGTGTTAATAAAGGTGAAGAGGATCTGAGTCGCGGTAGCCCTGGCAGCCTGAAGGTACCGTGGCGATACTATAATCCGTCCTGGGAAAGAGAAACAGAATGGACTGGAGGACGTAGAGGTTTGTGGTTGAGTGTTGTGAGCAGGGGAAAGATGCAGCGATCGGGTCAAGAAATGTAAATAGGTTGTGGCTTAGGGTCGCCCTAACAGCCTGGAGATACGCGCTACTAAAATCTGCCCTGGGATAGCGGGAAACACAAGACTGGAAGAGGTAGAGGGGTATGGTTGAATGTTGTCAGAAGGCGAAAGATGCAATGATCGTTTAGATAAGGGTGAACAGGTTCTGGCTCGCGATCGCATTAGCAACCTGAAGGTAAGTACGCGCTACTATCGTCCGTACTGGAAGAGCGGAACGAAAAATGTTGGAGGAGATAGAAGTCTTATGGTTGAGTATTGTGCGGGCAATGAAGGAGGGCAAGGGAATAAAGACCTGCAAGGCTTTGACCGAGTGGATGACAAAGATTCCTGCGGCAGCGGGCATTCTCAATATTTCCTTGTACTTGCAGATATACTGCCAGAGAGTGACTACGCAGGAAGCAAGCAGTACGAGCGGGTGCAGTGATGGAGAAGTTGAGCACTGCAGACAATGTATCACAGATGGGAGGTGTCCGCCAGAGCCGCAGGTACCCACCTCTGGTCTTAATCCTCGATGAGCAAGACGCAGCCGGGAAATAAACTCGAAAATGTTCCTACTTTGGCTGTAGAGAGGTGCGCAAGGAGCTAACTGTTCGTCTGGCAAGGTAAAGGGCCCTTTGTGAGGAAGAAGAAAACACAAAGCTGCAAAAGGGCGACTTAGGTATGGGCAGAGAGGACTATAGCAGGTCTAGGAATGTCTCCGGAGGACAACTCTCTTTGAGTCCGACTTGAGATGAAAGTGAAGTCTGCTATTATGTACGCTATATATTTTCTTGAAGGTTCCTCAAGGTTCAATAGATGGTAATAGTCTCTTTTTAAGATCGGGTAGTCCACTTTGGATCAACCCATCAAGGTTGTGATACCTGAGTGTAACATACACAACCTTTGGCCACTGCATGGTCTCTCGAGCTTATTTTGACTACCCTCTACCTGTCATAAGCCAGCTATGGCGATTCTGGAAGGAGTGACAGGCGTTCCTCTTCATCATTTCATCTTGCACCAAATTTGGAGTGTCTGTACTACCCAGCGCCTACCTACGATGCAGCATTCCTCCTAACTGGTAGGTACTGGCGTCTTGGTAGTGTTAATATGGGGGCGATCGAGGCAGCCTCTCTCGGCCAAAGTTGCAACTCAAATGACCATGAAATATCAACTTCGTGATGTTTATCACGGGTCTTCCATTTCGTGACTTTGAGTGTTGAAGATAAAGGACAATCCACCCCCATATATACGTCAGCCATTCACATGATCATGCAAGTTCAAAACCTGGAAGCGTCGTACCCCTCCTTCATGCGCGCACGCATCCAAGCCAATTCCAAGCATGCATACCTGCCTCCTCCCGAAGGAGCGGTTCAGCCCAAGCCGCCCTGACATCTCGAGCGTTTTCGAGATGTCTTGGCCCTTGGCCTCCTTCCTTGGCTTTGGCCTCTCAGCTGGCCAAACCACGCCGACCACCAAATCAACCCGCGTATCACCGTTCCCATCACACCTATCAATCACATTGCCATGTAAACCGCCTTTGAGATTTGAGAACGAGTCACCAGTCGCCCGTCACCATCTTCGTCGGGAATTTCGAGATTAACCCAAGATCATTTGTCCGTCTGTCTGCGCCAGACCCAATCTAAAGTGACGTTTGCGGTTTCCAAGGATTACCCCGGAGCACACATCCCTGTTTCAGCCTTCCCGGTCTAGAAGCTATCGACCGAAGCTATTGAGCGGGAGACTTACTCGATATGATACCTCCTGAGAACCAGTTGGTTTGCTAAATATATAATGCGGCCTCCCAACCCCACTTTGAACGTCAGTTCTCATTTATTTCTTGGTCGAGTATGGACTTGCATCCCATCCTTTCGTTTTCCCACACCAGACAACAGCAACCATCACCATCACCACTTCCATCCACAACAGCAACAGAGTAGCTTTCACTCACCTATTAACGTCACCTCACCTCATCCACTGCATGCAATCAACAACTAATTGATCCGGTTAGTGACAATCATCTCAAAACCTCATCAACCAAACACCACACCACAAACTAGAAGAGGAGCCGCAAACTTGACAAAACCACAATGAGACTCAAGACCCTCTTCAAAGGCAAAGACCGCCCCTCCGTCTCTACCTCCACCACCTCCTCAACCTCCTCGACCTCCATCTCGGCCTCCCCATCAGCCTTATTCCGCAAAATGTCCTTCAAAATCCAAGAAAAGCTTCCATCAAAAGGCATCCAAATTTCCGCCTACATCTCCCCCACCGTCGCCTCCTGGGGAACATGCAGCATCACTTTGACCGTCCCCGGCGAGACCGTCGTCTTCCAATCTTCTTCTTCCGACCAAAAACAATTCTTCTCCCGCGCCATCGAAGTCGAAGCCCGTAACATCCCCTCCCTCTTCGACAAAAAGGGTCGCTTCTCCTTCCGCGTCAACCTCAACTTGGGTGGGGCAGACAACAAGTTGATAACAGAGCAATGGATCGACGTCAACGCCGTTACTGGCCTGGCAACAGGGGGAACGATGGATAGCATCGCTTCTACGCCGTCGATTTTTTCGTGGGTTGATCCCGAAGGGACTGTACCTAAGAGAAGAGAAGTGGTAGTGACGTACGGCTTCTACGAATCCGGTCCCGCGGGGCAAGATATCTTACCGAAACGACATCAGTGCTACATCACTGTCTCTCCGGCAGGAAGTAGATGGATGGAGGACTTGATCCCTCCCGGATCATGGCAGGAGAATCGCAGGTTTAGAAGGCTGGTGCTGCCTTCAGCGCACGACGCGGGGATGAACAGCATGGCGAGCAGCACGAAGGTGCTAAGCAAGATGGGCGGCGCGGTGGTGGGCACGTTGGTGCACGATAACCGGATCATGGCGGAGATTGCAGACACGATTTCGGGACCCGCGATAGCGCTGATTGCGCCGAACATCATTTTCAGTCTGGCCATGACGCAGAAGGATAGCTTGGATGCCATGTTGCGGATCGGGGCGCGGTACTTTGAGTTCCGCCCGGCGTACTGTCATGCGGCGGTGAGAAGCGCGATGCAGAAGGGGAAGGATGGGTTACCCGACAGGTTGTACTTCCAGCATGGCGCGATCCCGGGGATGGGGTATGATGTGTTTCTGGCGGATGTGGTGGCTTTCTTGCTGGCGCATCAGGAGGAGATTGTGGTGGTGCAGCTGAGGTGGGATGGCGTGCCGAATGAGTGCGCGAAGCCGTCGGATCAGGATAAGAGGGAGTACCTGGAGCAAGCGTTGAAGAAGGCGGGTGATCGGATAGTGGTTGGGAATGAGAATGATCTCCGGAATGCGACTATTGCGGAGCTGAGGAGGGATAAGAAGAGGCTGATTATGATGGAGAGCGTGGATAGCTTGTCGACGTATACGGATGAGGGAAACGCCACGATGGATGGTCAGAGCATTGTTGATGCCTTCCCAAGGGTGCTTACCGAGAATAACTGGAGAGGCAAGGCTTTCATCAACATCCAGTGCCAGGCGACGGCGACGAACATACCCAAGGCCGTGGCGTATTCGGTATTGGAGGCGGGGACGACGTCGAGCTGCATCCTGGCAACGAAGGCAATTTGCGATTCCAAGACGTTGCCGTGGTGTAGAAATAACGTTCTGGAGAAGTGTGGGTACGACACACTTGTCGTTATGATGAACGATTTCATTGACGGAGCGACGGCGGATGTTGCGTTTCAACTCAGCAAGCAGAGGCTGATGGCATAGGTTGTAGCGGCATAGTTCAGAAGCGAAGGGGAATCGAGAAGTTGTGCCTTTTTGGTGACGTTTCGTGGTGGACGGATGAATCACAGGAGGATGTGAGACTTCGGGCAGCGAGAATAAGCCTAAAACTCGAGCATCAACAGTTGCTACCTCTATACAACTTCTCGTTTCACACTCTCCTCGTGCCGAAGCGAGTCCGCAGCCTTGCATGACGGGTTGGACTATGCGAGTTGATGATTCACCTGCGACTTATACCACCCGCTGAGTGTAAACTGCCATCGCGTACAGTTGATAGTGCTCCCCTGCTCGCCTTGACGACCCTAATGGCTAGTCCTTATACAGAACGAAGGCAAGAGGAGGGTAAGCTGTTGATCTTCTTACCTTACCATCCTCTAATCACACCCAAACCCGGATTAGAAGACCTCAATGGAGCTCGACAAGTTTACAAGCGACTGCAGACGAGTGTACGATGAGCTGTGCATGCTGCAGGACACTCTCCCGCTTTCCATTGCACATCATGAGGTCAGAAGCTGAAGAGATGTTTCTTTTGAGACTGACCAACAAGGAAAAAGAGAGCTGATTACAGAGCTAACGGTCGCAATCTCCGAGCTGTGATTAAGATGAGCGCACTCGGGAGAGGAACAAAACTGAAACACCGTGTTGGTGATCTTGATATCCGACACACGAGGGACCCAGGGAGTACCCGGCAAGGCTGCAGCAGCAACATGGAGAGCGCAAAGGGTCTTGCAGAACATATGAAGCGTTTTTGCATACTGTAGAACCGGCAAAAGTCGAGTCATGCACGAGTATCACTGGATACAGTTTGGTAACTCATTCCACAGCAAGTTCAGCAGAGTGCATGAACGGATTTGGGACGGAAGCTGCTTCAAGGCTGAACTTTGAAACGACTTCATCCTTCCCATCGCCGGTAGCCATCGAGTCTCTGAAAGTCACCAGACCGATACCTCGGATTCGGTTGCCTAGCGATAACACTTGACAAAAAGAAACGAATATCTCACCATGATGGGCAACTTGCATATCCAGGGCCCAGGCGTTGAGAATGGGGAAGGTCATCTTAGTCAGCTCGGAGGGATCCGGCAGAGATATTCCGCGAAACCGTGTCTCGGCGAGGGAGATTCGGCCCCACTCAGGAGCAGCAAAGCCGGAGCTAATACAGGTAATCGGGCTTGGCTTGTCGATCCCGTATGCGGCCCCAGCAAGTTTGCCGAGAATCCGGTGGTTGCGGTCAAGGTCCTTCGAGGAAGGCGCCGCCAAGAACGGTCAAAGCTCAGGCACCGAATGTTTGGCAAGGAGGACCCGGCGACGGCTGCCACACCCGTTTCCGACGACGTGATTCGGCACGGCGGCATGGTGGTCGTCCGAATCGTCCTATCGCTATCGCGCATTTATGACCAAGGGATCCAGGGGTGCCGAAAACTGCTATCCGAAGGCCCAAGGCCGCTCCCGGAAGATGAAGCATTTTTTATTTAATTTTGCGCTGGGATCGGGGGGTGACAACTTACATGCCAAATACGACAAGCCTTGCGGACATTACAGTACCGCATACCGTAGTGCTGCCGAATCCGATGTTGTTCTTGGCAAGTCAGCAAGTTGAAGCTTCTTTTTCGGCGCCGGGCTCCCGTTCCGCGGCCGGGGGGTTCGGTGGCTGAACGGGAAGGTGGGAGAGGCGGTAAGGCGACGAACGGCATGTGTGGCGGACCGGAACTTTGACGTGTCCCACGGCTGTCAGATTCGGGTTCAGGTACCCAGAAATCAGTTGGGCGGCTATCTGAGGCTCGAGAGTTGTCAAAAACTGGAGAGAGGTCTGGAGAATGGGCGTTTTTGTCAGCTACTGTGATTTGTAGGTCTGTGTCGGTGTAGTGTATATACCGAGGTGGCACATCTACCGCTGTCCATCACAGTCGCCATTCCCCTGAAGATTATGAAATGCTTGGCTTCCAGGAATGGGATTTATAGGAGGGAATCTGTGCCGGTGAAGTGGCAGTGGCGGAGATAATCGCAGTACGTACCTTCGGAACAGAATTGCTTCTGTTCTCTTGTTCGGATTGTTGCTTGCTCGGGTGATCGGATCGTCAGGGCCAACAAAGATGGTTGGAGTAATGATAAGCCACTGATTAATACCCAAGAGTGGGAAACCGACGCTCCGGCTGCGAGTATCGAAAGATGTTTTGAGTGATAATGTCTATGCCTGCCGAAAGTGTTGCCCAACATCCGAACACAAGACGTCCAAAGTGGAAATGATGATTCCTGGTTGTGATGAGCTCGTGCCCCAAACTCCAAATAGAGATTCGGGTGCGACCGTGCCTTCTCAGAGTCTCTTTTCACTCCACTCCATTTCCCCGGCCTCCATGTTTTTCTTGTAAAATTTCCGGACTGGCGGTCGCGCACGTGTGTTGGCCATTTCCCCTCATTTCCCCCAGACCCTTTAGCCCCAGACGACCGGATAGATTCTGGGGAAGCCTGGGAGAGTCGTGTCCCAACAGCGGTACTGTAACAGGGTCCCGTGATAGTTACACTTTTTCGGGGTGCATGTGTGGGAATGGTCCCTAGTGGTTCAACGTTAGCATCGATGGAAGCCATCACGGAAATTGTCCATGTTCGAGACCGGGCTGGCTTCGAATTCACGGTGAAGCTACTGAGAGGCCCGTAGACACTTCGGCCGGCGCCAGCCCGAAGGCATTTCATGTCGACTGCCTCTTCTGGCACTCTGCAGCCGGCTGTTGGGGTCACTGTGTGCGACATGCGTCACATGAAAATCAGAAAAAAATCGGGGTAAAGAGGAGCGATCATCACGGATGGTCGTCAAGCTGAGTGGTCCTGAGTGGTTGGAGACACGGCCAACGACCGAACAAGGGCCGAGAGCCCACAAAAAGCAACACGGTGGACGACAGTGAGCGATGCTGAGAGGTTGCATCTCGAGTCAAGTGGTTCTGAGACTCCATTGCCGCGGTCCACTATGAGCATCAACGTCGCAGCAGTGCGGGTAGGAAATGGAGAGAGGCGGGGAATAGGGTTGCGGGGGTCTACCGAAGGGTGGTTGGAACAGTTGGGAGTCCGGCGGATGTTCATGAGCTCGGGTGGACTGTGGAGAAAGGAGAGACACTTAGTTTTAGGATTTGCTATGACGCCAGGGACGCCTGCCTCAAAGGGTCCTGTTTTTGTCAATGTCTTTGTTCTTGGACGTTGGCGATGATGTTAGCCAGCGGCAACAGGAGGTCTTTGGGTTTCTTAGTAAAAGATGAATGAGACTTGAGTGCCCTCTGCGGACAGAAGAGAGCAAACTGGAGGCGCCATTGGACAGTGCCCCCGCACCGTGCTGCGGCAACCGCCACACCCGCGAAACGGCACTTCAGAAATTGTTAGGGCAACTTGGCATATGAAGTGGAACAGCGCCGCTTCCCTTCATTCGTCACATTCGCGAACTCCCAGGAACAGAGGCGCACAGACAGGGACAGGACTTAGGCAAAAACAGATACAGTAATATGCCCTGTAAATACAAACCACTCTGGCATGCGAAAAGGCTAGCTGGCTAGACTCAAAATGCTCCCTGGCTAGACTAAACCCACTTTTCTGGCCGCGCAACTATCTGTGTTAGCCGTGCAAAAACTTACAAGGCGCAACACCGAATCCTCGTTGTTTGGAATTATTCAATGTCTTTAAGTTGAGGCTGTTTTAAGAGTTGGTATTGGTGTCGCCCCCTATTGTAGATGAAGATGGGCAAAGTGGGATGCACTTCTCGACAAACTGGACAAGGGAGAGCAGGTCTACGATCCATCTAAAGACCAACAGACCAAGAAGCGAAAGCGTTATAGCGGATTACGGGGAAGCTGTAAACGACGTAACAACGATCCTATTGATAGTGGTAGTGGCAGAGGCAGCGGCAACGACAATATCAACGATAGCGACGGAGATGGCGATAGCTTCAATTGAAGCACGAAAGAGGGCGCGCTCGCGAATGCACTTTTTGGGTTGGCGATGTAGTGAGGTTGACGGGCGCGGTTGGGAGCCAGAGATTGGCTGCACACCCAGAAAAGTGGGTTTAGTCTAGCCAGGGAGCATTTTGAGTCTAGCCAGCTAGCATTTGCGTCTAGCATGCCATTTTCCTTACATTTACTAGGTCCTTGCATTTACTAGTACCTAACAAGGGGGGTGAACAGGGGTTCGAAAGAAGGGACAGAACCATCAATTTACCCATACTAATCTACACTTTCTAGCCCTCACGAAACCGCCTCATTCAAACCCCCATTCGTTTAAATAAAGAAATCTATAATATTCTTCTAAACGAAGGTATTACTAAAGTACTTCTCGAACTTCGCCTTCATCTTATATAACCCCTATACATCCTCAAATCCAACGATTTCATAACTTATTACCCAATGTCACAGTACGGGAGGTGACTGGGCCAGAGCATACTGGTGTTCGGCTATACCGTAATCAGCATAGTCAAATACCGATATAGCTCTAGGCAATCTTAATAGTCTAGGATGGATTTATCTCTCTCGAAACGAATTCTTCTCTTATTTAATTAATTATTATCTATAATTAGAAGTATTTGCTTAGTAAAACTATTTATTAATACGAATTCTAAATTATAATTAATTATAGTTCTTCAAAACGAATTCGTTACCTCTGTAACGAATCCGCTATATATTAATCCCTTTAATAAATTTGTTACTAACAGATTCTTCTCTTAAGACGAATCTATTTTTTAACGACTTTATTAGTAGGTAGAATAGTAACTATAAATTTAGTTCTCCTTAATTTGTAGTAAGTAATTTCTATAGTTATAGAATCGAATTACTTTTTACTTTAATTATTATTACTTATTTACTTATAAAACGTTTATACGTTATTTCTTCGTCCCTCCGGAATTGCGTCCTATATTATTAAATTATTAAAATATCGTTTATTTAGATTGAAGCCGAGAGTAAGAGAGTTGATAGTTTATATAAATTCTATAAGAAATATTTTAAATATTTTTTATAAGCGAGCGTCGATATTTATAATTTAGTAGCTTTTAATTACTATAGAAGAATCTAGCCTAAGCCTGGCGATAATAATTCTTATACTATTAATAATAAGATATTCGACGATAGTAATTAATTATTCCGTTTCCTATATTAGACCCTTAATTATAAAATCCTTCGGAAATATTTTATTTCTATTTTCGCTAAATTTAATAAATTTATTAAAAATAATTAAATTAATTAACCCCTTATAATTTAAGATATAAGAAAAAGAATAAGTAGAATAAAGGTCGGGGAAACGGCTTTAACCCTATATTATATTAAACTATCCTTTTTAACCGCCCTAATTATTTATTATACTAACGATCCGTCCTCTTTAATTATAGTCCGATATTATAAAATTAATCCTAAAGGTAAAAGAAAGGCGGTTGATAAAGGTAAAGAGGTTAATCGAATTTAGATTAGAATTAATTTCCTCCTTAAAATAGGCCCGGTCTATTTTATTACCGAAGAATAATTTTATTTCGACTTTATATATACTAGAAAGTTATTAGGTTTACGTATATTAAATATAATATATACCCGTAATTACTTTAGTACTATAAGAATTATTCGGAGAAGTTTCTTTAATAATCTTTCCTTTAAAGAAAATATATTGGCTATATTTAAATTCCTTTTATTTATATTATCCCCGGTTTTACTAATCGCTTTACTAATTCCCTCGCTAACGTTAATATTAGCTTCCCGTTCTATTATTAATATTATATTTAATATAATAAACCCTTTACCTAGGTTAATAATTTAATTTACGTTTAAAGTCCGCTCTTACGCCCGGAATGTAAATAAGGATTACTAAATAATAAAGAGGATTAGAATTTAATTTACTACTTCAATTTCCCTATTTCCCTTTAAATATTATAGTTATAGAATATTATTATTTTTAATAATATTAAGAATATTTGAAATCCGTATACTAAAATTTATTATTATATATTGCTATTTAATTATTAAAACCCTTCTTTAGGAAGCCGAAATATAACTTAAAATTAATTTTAATATTTCTATATTTAATATAAAGAAAAGTAACTCTAATACTATTATAAAAAATTATATTTCTAGCGACTCTATAATCTTTAACTAACTATTTAATACTTTTAATAAAATAAACTTTAGAGGAGAAATTTTAGGCGGCCCTTCGACCGATTTAATTATTATTAAAGCCGAAGTTAATAGTACCGCCGAATCTAGTATTCGCTATATAGAATCTGGCGCTCCTGCTTTATTTATTTATAATAGTATTACTATTCCTCCCGGAATAGTTCCCGCTAATATAATTCTTCTATTTATTATATTTAATATTTTCGTTTTACTTAGACCGGTTTATAAAATAATATTACCCCGAATTCCTCCGGGTTTCCTACTTACTAAATTTTATCTTAATTTTCTACCTAATTTTCCGCTTTAGATTAATACTAGCGCTTATACCGGTTATCCTTATATTTATAGAATTATTCTTCTATTATTTAAATATCCTAAATATTTCGGTCCTAAATAAAGTATACTTCTTTATAAATATTATAATATTTTTACCTATCCGACTAATTTCCCTTCGGGTTTAATTATCTTAATTACCGGAATTAGTAATAATAATAGTAGTAACCTTCCCCCTTATTAAGGAGTAATTAATACCCCCGATAATTTTAATAGCTTTAATAACCCTGGAAATTTTAATAGTAATAAATATCCTCTATTTTTACCCTTCCGTAGCCCTAACTTCCTTAGAGGAAACTTATTAAATAATCCCCCGGGTTTACTGTTTCCTAATCCTAATTATTATAGTATTAATCTTCTAAACGACCTCTATTCTAATAATAATAATTAAAAAATATAGGAAGTAGGTATATTCTAACCTAATACCCCTTATAATAAATATTAAGGATATATAATCTTTTACGTCGGTAGGATCTTTTATTATTAAAATTTCTTTAATTAGGAAATTAATATAAAATAAAATACTAAAAGCAATCCTAACCGGTTTTAAAAATTCCTATTCTACTTTCTAAATTTATTAAAAGGAATAATTATAATATAATAGATTTTTAAACTCTCTATTACTAATCGCAAGGCGTATATTAAATTATTAAATATTTTATTATAATTTATAAATATATATTTTAGCGTCGAATTAGCCGAAATAGCCGAATAATTATAAAAGAACCAATTTATAAAAGTTCGTAATATTTATAAAATATCTATTTGCATCTTCGCTAATTAATTATTTTACTACTTCCGCCGATAAAGTAATACTATTATATATTAATAGTTTTATTAATTATATATTAATCTTTATCCCGAATTCTAAGGGCTAATAAACGAGCCTATTACGGAGGATATTAAGGAAATATACTTTCGCCGGCTAAATATTAAAATTAAAACCTAATAGAAGAAATTAAAGGATTATTAGCTAAAATCTTCTACTTATTACGAAGAAGAAAATAAAAAGACTAATTATAACCCTAATAAAGAAGATACTAATTAGGGAAAATTATTATCTTTCTGTAATAATAATTAATATAACCGTTTCTTTTTTCGAAATTGTAGTAAAAATTATTATAATTAAGGATTAGATAATTACCGCTATTAAAATAAAAAGTTTAATAATAATAACTGCCGAGGTAATTCTAATTGCCGAAGTCGTCGTTATAAACACTTTCGCTAGCGGAAGATTAATAATAAAAGTAATTTATATTATAAGGATTACTTTTATTTTTATAAAGATTTACCTAATTTAAAAAAGAAGGTAAAAGAGTTTAGAGAATTTAAATATATTATTATTAGTAAAGGCGAAGATAAGCCCGAAGAGACTACGAATTTTATTATTTATATCGAAAATATTCCCGAAAATAATTTTTTACTACTTATTAAATCTATTACCTTTTAAAAGGAATTTAATAATTAGGCTAATTACTATTAGATTTTAATTATTAATAAATTAAAGGACGAAGACGTTTAGTTTAATAATTTTAAATAGGATAAATCTTTAGAATAATATATTCCGCCTACTTTTAATAGTAAATCCTTTAATAAGAACGAAAATACTAACTTCGCCTTTTAAAATAATTAGGTTGTAGAAGCGAATATTATTTTAGTTATTAAATTTATGTATATTTTTTAGAAAATAATATATTTTATAGTATTTATTAATCGGGATTCCGACGGCCCCGAAGTAAATATATATTTGGATTTAAATATTTCTAATATCCTAATTAATAAAACGTTTGTATACAAATTCGCTAAGAACCTTTACTTCTTCCTTATTCCGGGTTTTTAGGTTAATAGAATTTTTAAAAGTAAGGAGATTATAAAGTAAATAGAATTTAATTTCTATATCCGAGGTAGGATTTATAGAATATAAATTAATAGATATTTCCTAGTTTATATTAATATAGTTTTAGAATTAGCGTTTAAACTTCTTTTAAATACCCGCTTCTTTATTAATTATAATATAACCTTCGATTTTACGTCGGGAGAAGTCCGCTTCTACTTTATATATAATATAAAAATAAAAGGTTAAACCTTCTATAAAATTAGAACCGAAAGGTAGATTTAATTCTATAATAAATTTAATTATATTAATACTAAGGTTTATTAAATACCTTTGTATAAAGTGATTTCTGCTAGGAAAGTAATTGTCCTAGCCTTTATAAAGATCCAAATCCCGGTCCGGTATATCGATTTCCCGAAAGACCCCCGGAGATTAGATTTGAAGGTATATAATTTTTAGTCCGATTATAATAGTATCCTTAATTATATTATTATTTATAAAACCGCTAAATTTATTATTATTATAAACCGAACTATATAATTATTAATTATTAAAACCTATAAAATAATCGGTTATATCTACGAATTTATTAGARACGAATTCGGTATATTAATTAATAATTATAATTTAGATTACCTTATACTAATTATTTAAGCCGGTTTTACTCCCGAATAATATATTATATTCTTCGACGAAGAAGACTATTAATCCGCTTTAATAATATAGGAGGCTAATCCTAATATTTTAATACTATTAAAGAAGCCGAATATATTTAAATTATTAATTTAAAGATTTAATAAATTTAATAATATCTTTAAAATTATATCGGTAAAAAGTATTAATATTTACTATAATAAGTCTAAATTTATTAAGAAGTTTATTAAATTAATAGATAGTTATAACGTTTTTTATAATCGAGGAGTAGTTTTAATAACCGAAGATAAGAAAATAAGGATTAATTTAGTAGAAAATTAATAGAATTAGAAGCAATAAATACGAGTTTACTTATTAAGTTATAAGGATTATACTTTCTTTAATAAAATTTACAACCAACTTTACGTATAGGGGTAAATAAGTTTTATAAATTAATTAATTCCCTTTATTTACCCTATTTTTATTATTTAGTATAAAGGTATAAAGGGCGAAAAAAGTTGCATAATCTCTAATCTTCGCCTTTTAAACGAAATTATTATCCTTAATATTTATTTTCTTCTAAATTAATAAAATATTATAAATAATATAGTAAGGTATATTATTTTCTTAATTTTTAATATATCCAATTTTTTCTATTAATTGCCTATTTATTCGAAGTATAAAAATCGAATAGTAATTATTAGTTTACGCGGTCTCGAATAATCTAATATTATATTAATAGGATTTAAAAATACTCCTACTTTTATTTAATACTTTATAAATCGTTATTTTTTTGAACACTAGTACTTTATTCGTACCTATATTAATAATATCGTTATATTTAATAAAATTAAAGAGGAATATTTCTACTATCTATAGGTCGTTCTAAATATTATTAACGAATATTATATTTATATTAATATTAATAAATTATTTATAGGATACCCGTCCGTAAAATTATTCGGCTATATAATAGATAGTAAAGGTATTAATTATACTAATAATTATATTGCTACTTTTAAATAAATTAAATTCCTAGAGACTCTAAAGGCTTTAAAGATTTATATCAATATAATTAGGTAATTCCGTTCCGGAGTAATATAGTTCTAAATTAAGAATATTCTTTTCGAACGTTATAAGACTAAATTCTTTTAGTAAGGTAGGGAATTAAGGGAATTTCCTATTAGCGCTTCCAAAAATGTTTATAAGGCGTATACTATACGAATTAAATTTATACCGACCGAAGAAGAATGCAAATCCTTCTAAATTATATAGGATAATTTATATAATTAAATTAAATTCTAATATTACAATCGCTTTCGATTGCTATTTTTTAAAATTAATACTTATAAATAAAGTTTTAGCGTAATAACTTTCTAATTTATAAACCCTTAAAATAATAAAGATATTTTAGGCCGAAATATCTTTATAGAGCGAATTTAACTTATTACTTTTATTTTTAAAGAGATAACTCCTACCGAAAAGTATTATAGTTCTACCGAAGCTAAGGTTGCTACTATTATTTAAATTTTAAAAAAATAGTGTAAAATAGTTTAATTTAATAAATTCCCGGTTACTATCCTAACTAATTATTTATTAATTAAAAAAATCTTTAAATATACGTTTTTAATTATTATAGACTTAATTAAAGTAAATTTTAAATTCGCTAACGCTACTAATTAAATTTCCTAATTCCGATTAAATATTATTTATATCCCGGGTCTATTAAATATTATTTTAAACGCCCTATCTAAGCTCCTTATAGAATTTAATTAATATACCGACTATAATAATATTAATTAATTAGAAGATATTTAAACTAATTAGATAAATTCGGCGGCTTTAAACTTCTACTTTACTATATTAATATTAATTTTTAAATTTAAAACCAAAATTATAGAAGGTTATAAAATTAATTCGCGCTATTAAAAAATTATCGATATATTCTATATAATAACTTAAACGGAAATAAATTCGGTATTTAAACCGAATTCGGTACCGCAACGTACAGACCGCCGCCGCTAATTACCGGCCGGCTTATTTAAACTCCGAAACGACATCCTTTTCTATATCGATTATAATAATAAAAAAAGGATTTATTTACCCTCTAATTATATTTTTAAAATCCTTAATCTAGTATATAATAAGCGTTAATATATTAAGGTCAATTGTATAATAGCCGAATTTAATTATATTTACTTCTATTGTAAAATTTAGAAAATCTATTTCTACGTTAATTATTATCGAATATATTAAGAGTATTAGACCGATTATTAATTTACTCTTAATAAATTTTAATCTATTCGTCCTCTATTATAGCCTTTTTATATAATAATTACCGATTTCGTAACTGATATACCCTCGGTCGAAGTTAAAGGGACTTTCTAAGCCCTACTTAATTATAATATATTAAATACTTTAAATATTAATATTTGTAAATTTAATAAGAAGATCCTACTAATAGCCGGTTATTCTATTTATATAATGAAGGATTAAGCTATTATAAAGTTATGAGTTTAAAATTTCGCCGATTAGGGTATTTTGTAACGGATTATTAATAATTATAATATAAAATGTATTTCGGAAATATAGAGGGAGATTTTTATTACTTATAGTATTAAATTACTATATTTTATAGCGTATTATCTTCAAATTAATAGGTAATCCGAACGTATTAATTAAATTATTAAGACCGCTATCCGCTTCTACTATATTACCTCTAACGACCCTTAGATAAATATTTTACTAATTATTTAATACTAATTTAATAATTCTTTATATATTATTCTAAGTATAAACTTTAACGAAGTAATATATAATTTTAAACCCTATTCTATATTAAATATCCTTATATATATCGCTAAAAATAAACCTAATATAAATATAAATACCTTATAAGTCCTAAGGTTAGAATATTAATCGGAAGTTACTAAATTAATTAACGAAGCGGGTATAGTAATAAAGAGGCGCTATAATACGAAATATATTCTAATTAATTTCGAAGTTAGGAATATAATATACGTACAATTTAAGAATAATTATAAATAACCTAGGAAATTAAAAAGGAAATAGTTAGCGTTGAAATTTAGTCCTTATTATATTATTAGGAGGGTTAATTATTTAATTTATAAATTAGATTTCCTTAAGGATTTGTAATTATATTATATTATATTTATAGCCTAATTATATAAGATAGTTAAGGGGCTAGATCCTTTCGAATAGTAGGAAGACCCTCTAATAAAGATAGAATTAAATAATTAAGCGCCTTTCGTCCTTAAGAAAATCGTTAACCGTTGCGTACGAATTTATAAGTATAAAAGTAAAGTAATAGAATTCCTAATTATTAGGAAGAACGCCTTAGGTATAAATATTAAATAATTAAAATATTTTATCCTATTAAGTTTAAATAAAAAGATAGTAAAGGATTATAAGAAGAAATTCCCTATTAATTAGTAGAAAGAGTACGAACGTTCTAAATATATTCCCCCTAAATTTATACTAATTAAAAAGGTATTAAAGTCTAACGTTATTATAGAATTATTAGTACGGAAAAAGGAGTAAAAAGGGTAGGAATTACCTAAACCGTTATTAATATAGCCGGTAGGTAAGTTGGATCTGTTATTTATTTAATGTTAAATAAATAGGATTTATTATTTACTATATAATTAATAAAAGTAACGGTAAAGAGTACGGACCGTTTTTTCTTTTATTATTTTTATATTATATTTTGGATTTCGTACGCGTAACTTTCTTTATCTCCTATTTTTTCTTCCTTTAATAATAATTATATTATAATTATTATACCCTTTCGTATCTTACCTTACTTTATATATTTAGGTATTGTTTTGTAAAAACCCCGGGAATACTTTTTATTATTTTTTATTTCTTTTCCTTACTATTAGAATTATATAAATGTATTTATTCTTACTTCGTATTATTATTAATAAAGCCTAATTAATTTTTACCGTTCGTTTTCCTTATTTTTCCTTTCTTAGCGGCGAATCTTATTATTTTAAAATAATCTAATACTTTTATTCAACGTTTAATAGAATAGCCGGTCTTATAGCTAACCCTTATAAGTAGTATAATCGCCGCGTCGCGGCCGCTAATATTCTTGATTTCGCTGACGGTATTAGTAAGAATTTCGTAGTAGGCTTAACCTAATAAAATAAAGAATTATTTAAAACGGTTTATTATAAAATACTTAATACTATATATAACGAGGTAAACTATATTGTTTTCAATTATAATATTCGGACGGAATACGCTATAAACGAATACTTATTTGCTATATTCGGTAATAACCTTATTATTCAAATATTTTACTAGATTATTAATTTTATATTAGTATTTATAATACCTTATTATAAATAGGCTAAACGTTTCTACTATTTCGTCCGCTACTAGGCTTAAGCCTAAATCGAATACTCTTTAAGTTATTAAATTTAATAATAAGACTTATTATATATTAATTACTTTTATAAACTAGTTTTATAACTTCGCAATTAGGAATTAGACGAGGCCTTGTAGATAGTTCAATATTTATCTACCCGCCGTTATTAGACGCCTTATATAGAGACTGCCTTAGGATTTATTTTAAAAAAGGATAAGGATATAATAAAAGTTAATACTATCCTCTTTTCGCTTATAGTAGGGACCGATATTACTATCGATTTATTATTTATAATTATATTCCGGGACGCCGACTTTACTCCTATTATTATATATAAATTTAAATATAATATTATTTTTAACCCGAAGGGCGTTAACTATTTTTAATAGGTCTAATATATTAATAATTAGAAGATTTAAATATTTAGTAACCTTTAGATAGTATTATATAATTATAATATTAATATTATATAAGTAAATCTATTTACTAACTTATATTAACCTATTCCTTACAACCTATTTAAATACCTATGTAAAAATATAAAAATAATTACTTTTAAAGGTCGTTAAGACGGATTCGTTTATTGTTCGGCTTTCGTTCTATTCTTTAAAACGATTATTATTATATAAAATAATTAGCCCGCCTTCGCCAATAATAATTAAGAAACTATCTAAACCCTTATTATTATATATAATAATAATAATATTTAGTATAAACTCCTATATAAAGAATTAGGCTATATTAACGACGTAAATTTAAATAAGCCGGAAGAGGAGGATATTAAGCGTATTATCGAGGTACACGCTAGTAATATCGAGGGTAATAATATTATTAACCGTTATATTGTTAAAAAGAGGCTTTATATTGAATTAGGCGTCCTAACTTACTAGTATAAAGGAGCGGCTTAAAAACTCTTCGAAGAAATTAAATATAAATTTACTACCTTTTATAATAAAATTAACTATATTAAAATAATTTACTATAGCGGTAAAACTTTTTACTCCGAATTTCCTATAATTAAGAAAATAAAATTTACTAGTATTAAATACCTCTACCTCTTCTACTTTGAAAGTAAGTAGGGGGATTAGGAACGTTATTTACCCCCTCGTACTTAAATTTTAATTTATAAAATAATAAACACTTTTAATACTCTCTTTAAATAATTTATTAGCGCTTTAAATTATTTTTACTACTTATACTTAATAGAAATTAATTTAATTAACTTTAACGAATCTGTTGTAAAGTTATAAAAGGTTTAGGAGCGTATTTAGGAATGGAAATTCCGTTAGAAAATAAAGGATTTAAAAGAGAAGATAGTTAATTATTAGGTTCGCGTCTTCGAATATATTAATAATCGTCTTTATTATTTTAAAGGCTTAATTAATAATTCTAGTATTAAAGTCCTAGAAAAATATATTCGCGACCTAACTATTGCTATTAGAAGCCTAAAGGCTTAGTTAATTCCTACTACTATACCTTCTATAATTAATTTAATTCGCAAAGTCTAGTTCGATACTCTACCCTCTTTTATTAATATAAAAAATAAATTTAATAATCCGACTATTCGGGATATTACTATTCCTAATACTAGAGGAAGTTACTATATAACCCGTATTATAAAAGTAATAAACCCCGATTCAAATAATAATATAGAATAGGAAACTACTTCCCCAACTACCAACTCTCCCTCGGTATAATAAAGGAAGAAACGTCGCTCAAACTTAGGATTTATAAACCCTTTTATTATTCCTCGTTATAATAAAAGTAAAAGCAATTTATTTAATTCCGTCGGTAGCGGCCGAAGTAGTAGATCCGGTACCGGCCGTCCTAAATAGGGTTTAGGCCGTAGATAGCGTAGTATTTAAACGCCTAATTAATTAGCTAAAAGTATATTAGATTATTTATTAAAGTAATTTAATATTAAATAATAATTTACTAAATTCGGTATAAACTTATAGTATTTTAAATTAATAGTTTCAATTCAACGTAGACTTATAGTATTTTGGGTCGATATCTTTAATTTAATATAAATTTATAATATTTTAAATTTAATAGGATCGGATAGTAACGAAGTAAAGGTAATTAATAAATATAGTAAAATATTTGGTTAGTAGGAGAATAATAAGGATTCCGGCAAAAGCCGAAGATATTATAAATATATTTATAAATAATTAGATAATTTAAATTAACCGTCCTACAATTATCTCCTAATGCCTTAAGAAATATTATAATATAGGAAATAACTAGGCCAAAGTATATTAATATTCGGCTATACCGTAATCGGTATAGTCAAATACTAATATAGCTCTAAGCAATTTTAATAATCTAGGACGGATTCGTCTCTTTCGAAACGAATTCTTCTCTTATTTAATTAATTATTATCTACAACTAGAAGTACTTACTTAATAAAACTATTTATTAATATAAGTTCTAAATTATAATTAACTATAGTTCTTTAAGATGAATTCGTTACCTCTGTAACGAATCCGCCACACATCAATCCCTTTGATAAATCTGTTACTAACGGATTCTTCTCTTAAAACGAATCCGTTTCCTAACGACTTTATTAGTAGGTAGAATAGTGACTACGAACCCAGCTCTCCTTGGTTCGTAGCACCCAATCTAATAAATCTTTAAAATATATAACTACTTATTTACTAATAATAATAGTTGGCGGTTAATCTTTAAAAGTATAATTATCCTCATCGTCTTTAAAAGCCTTAAAATTGTAAAAAATATCCTACTATTCTAATATTACGTACTAAAATACCTCATTAGCAATTATTAACTTATTTAATATATTATTCTCGTTAATTAAATTAAAGAAATTCGAAAGGGATATTCGGTTATCCTAGGGGATATAATTAATTACCCTATCGTAGAAAGTATTTATATTAATTAGGATATCCTCTACCGTGCTTCTAAGCATCGCCTTATAACCTACGAGAGTAAATTTTCGCCAGTAATTAACTATAGTTTAAATCTTCATCTTACTATATTAAACCTATAAGACCTAATTAAAGTAAATTCTAAAATTTATTGTATTAATTAGGCTAAATAAAAATTTATTTATTTTATTTACTATCTACTTTAAGAAGTAATATTAATAATACGATTTAAAAGTATTAATAATACCCTAATCTATAGGCTACTAAAAAGAAATATAATTAGGAGGGATAAACTATATAGTAATAAATAAAGGTAAAGATATAGTCTAGAAAGTAACCTTATAAATAGAATAATTATCGAAGATAAAGAATACTTATTACCTAAGCTTTTTAATAGTAATATAATAGTAGAAAGACCGGAGCTATTCTTCTATAATAATACTAATTATCTATACCTTCTTATTACTACGTTAGACTATATAGGCAGCCCCGAAATTATATCCCCTTAATACGTAAGGTACCTTTACTTTACTAATAGCCCAAACCTTAAAAAAATTATTACTAATATTATTAATTATAAGTACTAATAAAATACGGGTCTTATCCTTCTTAATCCCCGGCTTCTAAAATAATGTAAACGCTATATTAAGGGCGCGCCGCTAATAAAAACCCGTTTTATTTATATTATATCGGTTACTAACGGGAAATCCTTCTAAGAAGTTTCTAAAATAATTTATTTTAGCTATAGGGGAGCTATCAATCTCTAGGGTAGAAGCAACTTCACCGTAAAAACTTCGCTTACAAATTTAGTATCGCTTTCTAAATAAATAGTATTATTTATCCCCGAAGGTAAATACTATATCTAAATTAATTAATTTATTATTACGGGCCTTAAGGTATTCAAACTATATTTTCTTAGCCTTTTCCTATAAAAGTTCGACCGAAATACCTAAACCCTACGCCTCCAAACTGAATTACCAACGAAAGAAAAGCTTTTCAAAAACTAGCTACTCCCTTATCTTCAAGCGAAACTTCTTAAATTACTATAAAGAAGGATTAACTATTACAAAATAAGCGGGGTTCTTCTTCTTATTAAAATAGCGAAATACTATATAATCGGGTAATACTACGTCCCACTTTCCTTTAATCCATCGAATTAACTAAGTGAAAATTAGGTGGTAAAGTTAATTATCTACCTAATTCTAGAATTTAAAGCGCTACTCCTAAGAAAATATATTACAACGTTAGGTAGCCATAGTAAAAGTAGTTTCGTAAAGGAATTTAATCGCTAATAAATTATATAAGTTACTATTCGTCTATAAATAAAGAAAGTAAAAAGAAAAAGTATACTAACAATACTAGCGGTAGTACAAATAAAAATAAAAAAGCAAAGAGGGGAAAAGATTAGGGGAATCCTCTAGAATCTAACAAGTCTTAACAACTCTAACAAAGGGTGTCAAGGGTATCAAGGGTGCCAGAAACCCCCTATCAAAGTCCCTGCCAGCTGCAAATTTGTATAGCGGGCCGGCTGGGCGGCTTACATTTAGCAATTAGCAGGCCATACCATACTAGAATAATTCGGGCACGAAAATCTCTAGCACTTACTGGGTCTTTACATTTACAGGTACTAGCATTTACAGGGCACATTACTGTAAGCTCGTGTCAAAGACAAGTCAAGCACCACAAGCAACAGCCGGCGGCTCATTGTTTTCGCGCAGTGGTCTTGGTTGTCTTGGCGGGCTGTCACAAAAAAGTTGAGGTGGAAAGTTTGGATGCAAAGTGCCCCGCCATGACCTCATGTGCCCCACGCTGCAGTGGGACTCCTTTCTCCAGGCTTCACGGCAAGGGCTCCAAAGCCTCCCAGGGGCCCATCTGGAAGGGCTCCTCCAAACTGCGGGTGAGAAGTCCCCGACTGGGGAACAAGACTTCCACTTACTCCACCCATTTTCTTCACCTTCCCAATTTTATCTTTTAATCGCTGCGTGGCTTCCATGTCGACCGTGTTAAGGATCAAAGGATTGCAACGGTTGCTTTCCATCGCCTTGCGCCCAGAAAACAACGTGGTATGAACCAGCTAAACTGTGCGCTCTGTAGGCCATCGCACGAGTAGGAATGGGAGCCCTGGACAGAGGAATGCAGTAGCTGGCTTATTAGGATGGCACAGAGACGATCACGGTCCTGATCGTCGTCTGTTCGGTTGCGCTTACCAGGTCGGCTGCAGTAGACCAAGGCGAAGGTGCAAGACGATGGCAGTGATGTTCACGGGCAACAAGGCTGCCTCTGTCCATCACAGATCCAAGGTTCCAAACGGGATTCCAGAAAGGGACATGTCCTCCGTGAACTTGGACAAATGACGGCTGATAATGACATTATGACCGACCCCCAATTCTCTGGATTCCACGACCCTGCATTTGCCTGTTGCCTCTGGTGTCTTGGCTAACGACAGTGTCTGATACCAGCACTCGCCGCGGATAGCCTCTTCAGGCGACTACAGAATACCACTGCACCGCTCTAAACCGGGGTCGTAACGTACCGTATCTTCACCGTGTGTAGTGTACCTCGATGGACCCCCAACCAGCAAATCAGCTTTCACCGAGCACTATGCGGCCCAATGGGGACAAGATGAACACTTACCACTTGGTCTGCTTCCCCGTAGTTCACCCGCTGCCCTCCCCACGCACGACTCCGAGTCTGTGATCGTCCCGATTCTCCACGCACCCAACATCTACGAGTCCCACCGCTTGTCACTGGTTTCACAACGCAAATGGGACGCCGTTGGGGTCCTCGCAAGGCCCTGGCAAAAAGATGTTCACACCTCACACTAAACATGGGCGACATGGGACCTCTCCTTGTTTTTGATTTGTCTTGGCCTGCGGTCATAGTGTCCGCCTCCCACGCTTGGGTTCGACCTCCATGAAGTTTAAATATCCACGGCCTCGCTCCCACCCAGAGCTTGAGTCCTGATCTCGAATTCCGTCATCCGTCACATTCATCCCACTGAGCCAACCCAAGATGGCGCCTCCAACGTTCCTGGGCCTCTCAGGCCGACCACTTTCTCTAGCTGTCTCGACTGTAGCCACCACTGGCTTCCTTCTCTTCGGCTATGACCAAGGGTGAGTAGTCAACACCATGAGTCTTGTGTCAAGACGAAGCCGAATGCTAACAGACTCCAAACAGTGTCATGAGCGGTATCATTACCGCCCCCGCTTTCAACAACTTCTTCACACCAACCAGAGGCAACTCGACCATGCAGGGTCTAATCACTGCCATCTACGAAATCGGATGCTTGATTGGTGCCATGTTCGTCCTCTGGACCGGCGATTTGTTGGGTAGACGCAAGAATATCATGGTGGGCGCCTTCATTATGGCTCTCGGTGTCATTATTCAGGTTACCTGCCAAGCTGGCGCCAACCCTTTTGCTCAACTGTTCGTCGGCAGAGTCGTTATGGGTATCGGCAACGGCATGAACACTTCGACCATTCCTACTTACCAAGGTGAGTCCCGGCTTTGCCAACCATCGACCGACGAAAAATGCTAACAGATTTTGCAGCCGAATGCTCCAAGACATCGAACCGTGGTCTTCTCATCTGCATTGAAGGTGGTACCATTGCCTTTGGCACCTTGATCGCCTACTGGATCGACTACGGCGCATCTTACGGTCCCGATGACCTCGTCTGGCGCTTCCCCATCGCTTTCCAGCTTCTCTTCGCCATCTTCATCTGTGTCCCCATGTTTTACCTTCCCGAGTCGCCCAGATGGCTTCTCAGCCACGGCCGGACCCAAGATGCTGACAAGGTCATTGCTGCTCTCCGTGGCTACGAGATCGACGGTCCCGAGACCATCCAGGAGCGCAATCTCATTGTTGACTCCCTGCGTGCCTCTGGAGGTCACGGCCAGAAGAGCACTCCCTTCAAGGCCCTCTTCACTGGCGGCAAGACCCAGCATTTCCGTCGTCTCTTGCTCGGTTCCAGCTCCCAGTTCATGCAGCAAGTTGGTGGTTGCAATGCCGTCATCTACTACTTCCCTATTCTGTTCCAGGATTCTATTGGCGAGACCCACAACATGTCCATGTTGCTGGGTGGTATCAACATGATTGTCTACTCCATCTTCGCTACCGTCTCCTGGTTCGTCATTGAGCGTGTCGGTCGCCGTCGTCTGTTCTTGATCGGTACCGTCGGCCAGATGCTCTCCATGGTCATCGTCTTCGCCTGCTTGATCCCCGAAGACCCCATGAAGGCCCGCGGTGCCGCCGTCGGTCTCTTCACCTACATTGCCTTCTTCGGTGCCACCTGGCTTCCCCTCCCCTGGCTCTATCCCGCCGAGATCAACCCCATCCGCACCCGTGGAAAGGCTAACGCCGTCTCTACCTGCTCCAACTGGATGTTCAACTTCCTTATCGTCATGGTCACTCCCATCATGGTCGACAAGATTGGCTGGGGAACTTACCTCTTCTTCGCCGTCATGAACGGGTGCTTCATTCCCATCATCTACTTCTTCTACCCCGAGACTGCCCACCGCTCGCTCGAGGAGATCGACATCATCTTTGCCAAGGGTTTCGTCGACAAGATCTCGTACGTCAAGGCCGCCAAGGAGCTGCCTCACCTCGCTCCCGAGGAGATCGAGGCCTATGCCAACAAGTATGGTCTCATCGACCGCGACTCTAACGGCGAGGGCGGTAACCGCCGCGACGAGGAGAAGTCGCGCGACCGCCCCGACCAGAGCGACAGCGACTCCCCCGCCCACGTCGATGTTGTCGACGAGCGCGGTGTTGAGTCCGGCTTGGGTGACGGTATCAACACCAAGAACGAGCGTTAATGAGCTGGAGAAAGTCTCTTATCATGACATGACTGGTTGGGAAAAAAGAAAAAGAAAAATGAGGCGGTGATTGATTGGGATATGCATACGAACGACGAAGGATGATGAAGAAGAGAAAGAGGGTTTTTACGGCCACAACCCTTCTGTGATGATACCCGCCGGGTTTTTCGGTTTTTGTTGCTGTTGGGATCTGTTCAGTGATGTTTTTGACGATTCCCACCCCCCATCATGTTTTGTGGTTTACTGGCGCCATTTGCGTGGCCTTGTTTTCTGCTTTTTCTTCCTTTGCGCTTTGCATTATACCTCTGCTTGATGGTTTGGTGTATAAATACCCCCGCGTATACCCATAGAAGTCGAGTACTTTGGTCGATAGATGGACTAGTTGGATTCTAGATCTTTTGGCTCCCATCTTGAAAACAAAAAAAATCATTATAAAATACTTGTTTGGTTGTTCAGTGCATGTGATGCTCCCGAAGATGTCTGACCTACCCAAAAACTGATGACGGCAGGTCAAACTCGAATGACAAACGCCCAAGCGAGGCGCTTGGCATTTCTTTGTGATGCTTGAACTTCAACAACGACACCCACCATTGTTCACGTACGCGCCGCTTGAACAGCCAACCAACGCCTTTGATACGCCAACCGTTCTCAACGTCCTTTGATCTTCCCCAGATGTTCTCATCTTAAACGCCTATTCCATTGCGGGCAGTTTTGCATACCATCACCAACTTCCATTGTCTGGCCCGACCCGATCTCAGTGCTGTTTCGCAGTGTGCAAACATGACCCCCGAGCCCCCCTTTCAGTGTTTGATGTCACACCTCTCACATGAACCTCCCTAAGAACAAGAACTCGAACATTTCCTTTCATTTCAGCGCACCCCTATCCGCCCGCCGATGCGCTTGCAAGTTCTAGTCTTTCCCGTCCCCCCTTTTCCCGAGATTCCTCAATGTCGTTTTACGGGTTACGATGCGGCGCCTGACACATGCCAGTGAACAAGAACTTGAAACGAGGGGCGTCTAATTAACCTCAAGATGTTTGCCCCCGTGGTTCACACTGCAATGTGGGAAATGCCATCTTTTACTATAAATCTTTGTCCTGGTGACCGGCCAATTGGTACTCCTGGATCTTGATATAAAATCTGTGGACCTGTTACATCTTGCATTTTTCTTCACCTCTGTCTGTCAGTCATCACGGCAACTAGACTCTCTCACAAGATGGTCAAAAAGTACACGAGCACGGCAACTGCCGCAATCCTTCTCCTTACCAGCGTCCAAGGGCACATGGTGATGAATACACCCCATTCCTACAATCTTTACAATTCAGACCCTCTATTGCAAGTCAACCCTCTGGATGGGGCGCAATACAAATACCCATGCCAGAATCTCTATCATGTTGAAGAGCGCGGTACAGTGAAGGCCGGTGATCTTCAGCGGGTCAATTTCACTGGTGGTGCTCAGCACGGCGGCGGCTCTTGCCAGTTCAGCATTTCATACGACGACCCAGAAAAGTCCAACGGATGGAACACTTCTGCCACCTTCAAGACTATATACACCATCATCGGCGGGTGTCCAGCGAAATTCTCGGACGCCCAGGAAAATAGTAAGTCAAATCTGCCATTATTGGGCATGAAGGACCCGAAAATGCGAGATGAGACTCTACACTGCAATGGCGATACCGAGGAGGACTGCACTCGGCAGTTCTTGATTCCCATTCCTGACTTGTGAGTTATCTTGGCCTGAGTGCTGAGTCCTAGAGGTATCCACCATTCTCTGAGCACCAGACTAACCAAAACACTACTACAGTTTGCCCCCCGGAAAGGCAACCTTTGCCTGGACTTGGTTCAACAAGATTGGAAACAGAGAGATGTACATGTAAGTCGTTCCTTCCTTCTTTTGTGTTCACCTCCCAACAAGCAATCTCCAAAGCCGGGCGCTCCTGCTTCATCAAACCACAACCAAGTCCCCACAACATACCTTCCATCACAAGAAATGCAAGAACAAGCCACTAACTCCATCCCCCCTTCCCCAAAAACAGGAACTGCGCCCCCATCGAAATCACCAGCAGCAAACCCTCCCAAGAAAAATTCAACGCCCTCCCCAACATCTTCATCGCCAACCTCCCCCAAAAAGACGTTCCCAACTACGACGGCTGCGTCACCGGCGGCGGCGCAATAAAAGTAGTCAACATCCCCAACCCGGGCGAATTCGGTCGAATCGGCGACAAAGTCACGGCCCCTGATGCTGCCCCAGCCGACAAGAAGCTCTGCGACATGCCGGGCACCGCATTGCCCAAGTTCAAGGAGGACAAGAGAACATTAATGGAAGGGGGTGGAAACAACGGTGGGCCGACTGTTCCTCCATCGGGAGGTGATGTCAACGCCGGTGCTTCTGCTATCGCTACTGCCACGGGAACTGCAAAGCCACCAGCCGCAACTACCACATCCGCTCCCGCTTCTGGTGCCACTGGTACCAAGACCAAGAGCTCCATCTCCATCTCCATCGTTAACATCTCCAGCTCCAGCGGCGGTGCTAAGGTCGCCGACGTTAGCGGTACCTTCATCACTGCTCCCAGCGATGGATCAGCACCAACTGCCACGGCTAGTGCTACTGGTGGTGCCGAGTCCGGGTCTGGATCAGGGTCTGGATCCGGGGGAGAGAAGTCAGAGGGAGGGGAATGTCATGACGCTGCTGCGACGGAAACTGGAGCCGGCGATGGAGAGGTCACGGTAACAATCCAAACATCCATGACCCTTCAGGTAACAATCACTACCAACGTTCCACCAGCTGCTTCTGCTTCTGCAGTACCCTCAGGACTCGGAGATACAGCCAATAACGCAGCCGGTGACTCTGGCTCTGGCTCCGGTTCTGGTGGCGCTGATGATGGTGGTTCAGACAAAAAGAAGAAGTGCCAGAAGGACCAAGTTTCCGTCTGCTTCGGCGACGACTTCTTTGGCTTGTGCGATAACGGGTGGGCGGTTCGCCAGCCAGTGTCGAAGGGGACGAGGTGCGAGAATGGGTCGTTGGTGCACTCGGCGGTGCAGAGAGAGGGTGGGAAGAGGGCAGAGGTTTATGCGGCGGGGGAGAGGCATGCTAGGAGGCATTTGAAGAGGCGGGCGGGGAGGTCGCTTTGAGAGAGAGGTCTAGGAGATCAGAGGGGGGATTAAGGGGAAAGAGGATCATGAGAGGAATGTGATGGATGGATGTCTTTACCTCTAAGCATGTTGGGTCAGTTGTATTTTGCATTGCATTTCTTTGTTCTTTCTCTTCTTTGCATAGTGGGAGGTCCGGCATCTCTCACTATTTAAGACATTTTACCTGATATTCGCGGCCGATAAATTGGTTAAGTGCAAGATGGCATCTGGGTTCGAAGTCCAACAACTCCCCTGGTACGTACATTCACGAGCGTCACCGGCGAAAACAATATGTAGAAAATCCTTGGAATTCGGTAAAACAAAACAGTCTATCATTATTAGTCACTCGGAAGTATGGTATATCCTTTAAATCTCTCCAAAATGCAAATCCCATCAGAGACAGACAAAAAGCAGCCCTGACCCAAGTAGCCCAAGAACCCAAATAACCCAAGAAACCAAAACCAAGACCGAACACCTATCGTCATCGTCTCAGATCCACTCAGGATACTGCCCCTTCCTCACCATCCTCTCATCCCAAGCACTCTTCCAGGGGGGCGGAACACACTTAATACCCCTTCCACTCGACGACCGAGTCCCGCTCTTCTTTGAGGAACAAGAAGAAGCAGAGACAGAAAGAGCAGGAAAAGAGGAAGCAGAGAGAGCAACAGACGTAGCCAAAGAAGACGAGGAGCAAGCCGAAGTCCAAACCCCACTTGACTCAGCTGTATCAGACCTAGAAAGCTGAGAAGAAGTCTCGGATTGCTCCTCCAAAGAAAGCTGGTTCCAGCTCGCAATTTCATTCTCAATCAGCGCAATGGTATCCTCCGAACTCGCCGACCCACACGAGGAGGCAGGGCTTGTCGTCCGCTCCAGGGCCTTCGGGGGCACCGGGGGCACTGCTTTTTCGAGGAGGGCGAGGATGGTTAGGAATTCGGTTTCTTGCTCGGTTTCCTGCTGTTGCTGTTTGAGAGTTTGAGTTTTTTGAGCCTGGGCCTGGGCGTAACCCTTGGTGTGACCCTTGGCGGGATCCTGGGACTGAGAGGTAAATGCTGTCAAAGGGAATGGGAACATAGGGTCTTGCAAGCGGGGAAGGCGGGGCAGAGGTTTATTGATCTTGAGAGGAGGCCGCGAGGTCGCCGGTGCAGAGGCGGATGATGAATGGTGTGGAATATTGTTTGGTGCTTCAACTTGCGCTGTGTTGTTAGCTTGAGGTTCTCCTGAGGGGAAACCGAGGCGAATGGGACGGGGACGAGGAGAGGGAGGAGGGGCAGGAGGGGGATTCTGAGGGAGACGGATTGGGCGTGGACGAGGAGAGTTAGGAGGGGGAGCAGGAGGATTTGGGGGGAGATACCGGTTGTTCGTCTTCTTCTGAGTGGCAGTGATGGTCCTGGTCCCGTGGTGGTGGTCTTTGGGTGGCAGCACCGTTTTATGTTGACGGCTTCCTTTCTGGCTGCCGTTGGGGCCGTCGGCTTTGTTGCCGTGTCTTTGAACATGACTGTTCTTGTTGGGTTGCGTAGCGCAGAACAAATCGCTGACGATCGTCTTCAAGTAAGCTGTGAAAGTCATCTTGACTTGCTGTTGGTAGTGGTTAAGTGTTGTCTGTATGGCTGTAGATGTGTTAGTGGATGACAAACCGAATCACTTTGGGAAGGAGTGGGCGTTCCATTATTTATACTCGGATGAGAAGCCCGCAAGAGATGAACGTATGCCATGAACACCAGAAGTAAACAATGCGATTATGGGTATGGTGGCGTTGTGCAGAGCGTCTGTCAAAGGACAATGGTGTGTAACGAAGGACGGCTCTCTGTGCACAAAGGCAATGTGCTCATCCCTGCGGTATCAATTCATGGATAACGATGAGAACAAAGGGACGTTGGGGCCACTTACACCTGCCATGAAACCGTAAACCAGTCACTGCAAAATCTGTACCTGAACAGACAACCTCATTCACTGAAAAAGAAAACCAAATCTTGAACATGGCTACCGGTCTAGCTGCCCACCCTTATGCCTAACGCCTAGTCATACAAAATCACACGTCGGAGGTATGCGCCTGCGAAAGAAAACGTCATGCTAGCTTATCCTTTTGGTTAGGTAGGTACCTATAGCTGCTCCTCCTCAACCTCCATCTGGTCGCCTTGTGTGGTGCCGTTGGCCCCGGCGGGGGTATCCTTCTTCGCAATGGTCGCCTCCTTGTCAATCATCTGCCTTGAAACGGCAACAATGTTGTCTTCGATAAGTTGCTGACCAACGTCCTCCAAATGCTTCTTGGGATCCAGCTTGCCAACGTAGCGTGTCTTGAGTTGGTCCTTGGTCAACTCTGTCTCCTCCTTGACTCTCTTCTCGTAGCCATCGGCAAGGCTGACCAGGCGGTCGAGTCTCTCCTTCGTCCTCGAGCCCTCGCAGCGGAAGTCCTCCATTTCGAGGGCCTCGGTCCAAACGTGCTTGTGCAGATTCATCAACATGTTCTCCTCCAAGGCGGTCTTGCGGTAGTTGATGCCGATCGAGTAGTAGTGCCTGTTGAGGCCGTGAATGAGCGCTTGGATGGAAGGCTTGTTGAGATGGCCCAAGTTGGATGTCGTCTGGCGGGGCTCCTGGCCCAACATGAGCGACTGGGGGTTGATGAGGCGGAAAGCGTCGATCACAACCTTGCCCTTGACGGACTGAATGGGGTCAATAACCACAGCGACCGCACGCGAGTTGAGCTGTTCGAAACTTTGCTGGGTGTTGATATCAACCGACGAAAGCCAGCAGCCAAAACCGGGATGGGAATGGTACCAGCCAACGACGGCCTCGGGTCTGCGAAGGGGAATACGTTAGTGGCTGGTGGGTGATCAGGTCGAACTGAGTGTCCTCTCACCTTCCCGTTTGCCTGAGCATGTCCATCATGTTCATCTGGAAGACGGGGTCGACAGCCTCTACACTGACACCAGTACCACTTTGGGGCATAGCAAACACATCGACGACGCGAACGGTAAAGTCATCGACGAACTCGCCCAGCATCAGGCCCATGACTTCCATGGGCACACCGGCGCGACCGTGGCGCAACATCTTGAGGAGGGCTAGAGAGGAAATGTAGACGGTTTCGGAGTTATCGATGAGGTTGGTGTTGTCCTAAGCAAGAGCTGTACGTTAGCATCGTGCCTTTGCCACCTACTTGCCAGGCAAGCCTGCGGTTCTGTTGTTCAAGTTGCGAATAGAGGCAAACATACGGCTCCTGGCGCAGTGGCACCGCCCATTCCCAGGCCGCCGCCCAACAAGCTGCGCATGCGATCCATCTTGAATGTGTCTGTTGTTGGTTGGAAAGTGGTGTATTATGGAGGTAGCTATATTTCGGGGGATCGCGTATTATTACTGGCGTCGTGACTCGAGTTAAATGACGTCGCGCAAAAGTCGGTGGAGGGTTGCGATGCAAAGGATGGCGGTTTGGTTGTAGAGTTGAAGTGGGATGTCGTAGATGACAGACGGGGCGGTTTGTTGTTTGGTGGGTTGAGGTTCTGTAGCTGGACGAGTCTCCGCGTCAGGTTGGAGCATGGAGCATGCAGCATGGGAGCTTGCCGCAGCTGGCTGGCGGCGGCGTTGACGACAAGCTGTGGCAGCCTGCAACGCCAACTGCCAAAGTCCACTGCAGTGACGGAAGGTTGAAAGCTGTGGATTACATAATCTTATCTGGTCTGCCACCGCTCGGCAGGCAAAAGCGGTTGACCTCATATTGGCGGGTCTTGGAGGTTCAACATTGCCTGCCGACGGAACGACAGCTGTCCAATTCGTTCTCTGATTGGATATTACTGGATATTGTGTGGGGAACAGCTCAATTGCACCCCACTCACGACCACCACGATGCCTGCCCGTTCAGGTTGCTGGTGCTTGCTTCCCCGCCTGTCCGCCCGCGGCTTCAGGGCCCACGCAGGGACACGCACCGACCTCAGCGCTGGCTCGTACAAGCAACCGGTAACCATAGTCACGTAGAGTCATTTCCGTACGTACGTAGAGTAAACCTACTTTTATACTTAATTACACTCTAGCAGCCGCCCAGCCGCGCCAACACACCGCTAAATCAATGGCCGCGCATCACCACATTCTACGTCATTATCGTTATTCTTTTATATAAAGTTATTCAAAGTTATTAATCTAATTAATTATCTACCGTAGAGGGTATTAATACAATTCTTACTAATATAATTACTATCCCTCTTATTAATTCTATTACTATATATACTATACTTACTATATTTACTATACTTACTATACTTACTACCTAGAATATACGTACCCACCCTAATTTTAATACCCGCTATAAAAGTACTAAGGAGCCCTCTATAAATATATTAGAGGCACTAAAAGTAATACTATAGGGATTAGAGCTCGCTTATACTACGTTACTAATATAACCTATCCCTCCCTTTACTATTAATTAAAAGGCGGCGGACCGTTCTAATATTAAAGTAACTATCTAATAACCGTTAGCGGCCTATAACTAAATTAATTAAAATTAGTAAGAGTTAGTATATAGCCGTAAAATAATTATTACTAAATTAACGGCTACTACTAAATTTAAAAATAAAGAAATAAGGAGGGAGAAGGATAGTAAAAAGGCGAGGGTAAAGGAGAGGGAACTAGAGCTCTAAACGGGTAGGGTAAAGGGGGTACTATAATAGTTAGAATTATTACTAGTAGCGCTAATTCTAATACTAATATCCTCTAAAAGGTAATACTCTCTATAAAACTCTAAGTAAGGGCCTCTAAATCTACTCTCGTAATAGCTTCTCCTACTAACTCCTATATTACTACTCGTTAAATACCCCCTCCTTTACCTCTACTGCAAAACTATCTCTAACGGCGAAACGCTAGTACCCTCCCTCTTATATTTCGTAATATTACCCGGCGGAGCGCCCTATCCTCATCGTAAAAAGGTATACGACAATTATTATACCAGTCGCAATTAATAGGCGCGGTAGCAGCGGGCGTAATAAGCGCGGCGGGCTAAACAAGCCGAATAAAAATATAACTACCTTCGAATTCGCGTAGCTTATAAACTTCCGGGTTTATAAAATCTCGTCCCAATACTCCCCTTATATATTTAATAAAATTTAGATCGGGGACAACTATTTTACATCGGCGGCCAAACAAAGCAACGGGGTCTCGAATCGCGTAAGTACGGTACTAAACCTCTATTATCGAACCACTCAACAACCAATACTTATCTACGTCCTCTATAAATAATACTAACGGATTAAATTTAATTTATAATAACCTTAATATAAAATATTTATATAAGAGACTATACTATATAGTAAACTCCTTCTTACAAATAGTATTTAAATCTTAATAAGGATTTCTAAGCTAATCGTTATATATGTAGTAGTACTAAAACTATAAGAGTTTGAAGGTATAGGGCGCTACCTACTATTAAGAAAGGTTAATAAAAATTCGAGACTTAGAAAATATTAGAAGAGACCTAAAAATTATCGGAAAAGACTTAGACTTACCTTCAATACTAAATCGTCGAATATCCCTACGTTCTTATACTTAAATAAGACCTCCTATCTCGCTTTTATATATTTAGTTTTAAACGTCTCTCTTTAAAAACAATAGGCAAATCGTATATACTTATATAATTAATCTAACGAAGAGAGACGGTTTTTAAAGAATCGTTTAATAGCCCTATATATAAACTCGATTCTACTAATTACTTTAATACTATAGTTATAATATTTCGAAATAGTGTAGTTACTAAACTTGTTAATCTATAGGAGGTAATATCGGTAGAAGTAGGAGAGGAGTACTATAATAAATAATAATTAATCAAAATAAAAAAGTATAAGCGAAAAAAGTATATAATTTATTATAGAGGGGGTAGAAGGAGGAATAGATTTATCTATATAATAATAGAAAAATATATAAAAATACTAGATACTTACGAATTTACTATCTAAATTTATTAACTATTAATTACTATACCCTCTTAAAATAACCTTCGTTATTAATATAAACTACTTATTTCTATACTTTTTAAAACCCCTTATACGAATCTAAATAGAATCGACGAATTAGATTAAAAATAGGAATCTTACGGTTGCGTAGAATAATAGTTTTAATTAGCGGCTTTTTAACTACCTTGCGAATTCCTTACCTATCGTCTAATTATTATATAAAATTAGTAGCGGCGGCGGCATCCTCAATTTCTTCTAGGTCGTCCTCTTCTAAATTATTATCGAAATACTCATTATTAGGCTCATCGTCCTCAACGGCAGCAGCGGGGCCTCAATATAATAGAGGATCAAGGCTATTACCATCTAAATCCCGGGCAATTAGCGGGAAATTTAACAATTTAACATTAGGGACTAATTTAGCGCCACCTAACTAAACCTACTTCTTCTTAATATAATAATTTATATTCTTTATAACGTACTATATATAGAACTAATATAATACTTCTAAATAAATAGTAACAGCGGCCTTTTTAAATCCTCTATCGAAATCGCTAATAATAATATTAGGGTTAGGGATATCGTAATCCTCTTAAAAAATTTTTAAATAATTAAACTACTATTCGAAATCTATTTAATTCTTCCTATTTGAAAGACTAAAGCCAATATTGAAGTTATAACCCAATATATTAACGCTAATAATATTGAGGAGGAGGAGGTTAAATTAGTTAACCTATATTAAAAAAAGGGAATTAATATAAACTCCTAATATAATTTATAAGGGTAATAGATTTATCTATATAATAATAGAAGAGTATATAAAAGTACTAAATTTATATAATTATTTACTTTATATATATTATCGACCAATAGTATATAAAGGTTCTTCTTCTACATTTCTAAATACTACTCGAAAGTCTAAAATACTCGTATAACCCTTCTACTCTTATTATATTTAATAAAATACTTAATACCGTAAAGGTTCTTATACTACTCTAATAAATCGATAAGTATTTTAATCGAAGAATAAGAACTATACTTTATATAACGAATACGCTACTAAATATTCCAAACCTCTTAAGCTATAATAAAGATTCGAAGACTACAAAGTTCTATAACTAATTAATTATTAATAATTTTAAAAAAAAGTATAACGTATTAACTACCGCTATTACTCTCATTATCAAAAGTACTACTCAAATAGTAAACTATTTAACGTATACTCATCCTAATAATACTAAATAACCTCTCGATAATAATTATAACTATATCCTTATAATTATAACGGAGCTATTATCGGTAAATAACATTGCCAGCAAAATTATTAATAATAAGCTCGTAATTATAAATATTATTAATCTCTTTAACAAACTACTAATTACCCTACCTTTTCTTTAATACAACTTTTACTCAATATTTACAATCGATATACCGCGAGGCAATATTTCGAATATATTAACCGCGAATCGTATAAACCCCGCCGTACATACAACGATAATCGACTCAAATAACCTCCTCCTCTCCTCTTATTATCCCCTTTATTTAACCGTATAATATAACTATAAAACCCTATTACATACAATAATTTTATAATACGTTAAAAGCAATAACCTTATTATTATAGCTAAAGGATACAAATAATAGCCTTACTAACCTCGCTAATACTAAAAACTACTCTCTAACGGTAACGCACTCGCTAAGGGACTACAATAACCGCATTCTTAATCATTCGCAGTAGTACAAACAAATTATTAACGGCCGGAACTTAAAAGGAATCGTACTAATTATAGCCTACTCAAGGGTAACTATTCGAATCGGAATTAATAGCATTTTAATTAGGGATTCTAATCAAATCCCGTTAATACTAATTATTATAGTCGAATAAATAAGAGTCTAACTTACTCTAACAATTTATTTACCTAGACTAAACGAATACACGACGTCGGGTAGGCGGGCTAAAGATATAACAAACTCGAAAATACTCAATTAAATAATAATAAAGACGAAAGATAATCGTTTAAAACAATTGTACAATACTAGAATAAGGTCTCGCGATAGCTTTATTTAATTGCGTACACAACTAATAGTCGCTAACAAATTGCGCGACAGCGACGAGGTTAGACAGCAATATATACACACAATATTCTAGCGCGCAACTAGGCGGTTATACTAGGCTAGGCAGCTTACTCAGCGATAAAAGTGGGTTTACTCTACGTGCGCACGGTTTCTACTCTACGTGACCATGGTTACCGACAAGCAACTGAATCAATTCTGCCAGTGACACCCCGGCGTCGGGAATCTCGAACTGAACACCATCTTTCTTCCTTGCAAGCCATGACGATACCGCCCTGGTGATTTGCCACATCACGGGTATATTCGATATCGTTCTTCGTCAATCTATCGATACCATAAAGCGTCCCTATCACCCATCCAACCCGGCGCCCTGGACAATTCCTTCACGACGGGTCCTGACCATTCCAGCGTCTCCCGATCACCGATAACTTCTACTTCCATCTGGATATTATCCACCACAACACCACACACACCACACAACCCACAATCCGAATAGTACCGCGATAGTCCTCCGTATCCGCCAACGCAACACGACGGGCACCCCGGCAACATCTGCCCACCATGCCTTCCACGTTCACCGATCCCGCCGGAGTCGCGCGTGACGAGCCGCTGTATAACGTCGTCCACAATGACAAGAAGCGGGTCGCCTACTTCTACGACTCCGACATTGGCAACTATGCCTACGTGACCGGCCACCCTATGAAGCCTCATCGTATCCGCCTTGCCCACAGCCTGGTTATGAACTACAACGTGTACAAGTTTCTCGAGGTTTACGTAAGTTTGGCTCTCTCGGCGGCGGTGGTGATGGCTCTACGTCAACAAATAGCTGACCCTCTCCGTGTTAGCGTGCAAAACCAGCCGTTACTGCCGAAATGACACAGTTTCACACCGATGAGTACATTGAGTTCTTACAAAAGGTTACGCCCGATAACATGGACGGTTTCATGCGCGAGCAGGGCAAGTACAATGTCGGCGACGATTGTCCCGTTTTCGACGGCCTATTCGAGTTCTGCGGTATAAGTGCCGGCGGAAGTATGGAGGGTGCCGCCCGCTTGAACAGGGATAAGTGCGACATCGCCATCAACTGGGCCGGTGGTTTGCATCACGCAAAGAAGAGCGAGGCCAGCGGTTTCTGCTATGTCAATGGTATGTGGCCATCCACAATTCCCTGGAACCCTTAAGACGCCACCCATGCTTACCTATTTCCTTGAACAGATATCGTCTTAGCTATCCTAGAGCTCCTGCGTTTCAAGAAGCGCGTTCTCTACATCGATATCGATGTGCACCACGGCGATGGTGTCGAAGAAGCCTTTTACACGACGGATCGCGTCATGACCGTATCCTTCCACAAGTACGGCGAATACTTCCCCGGTACCGGCGAGTTGCGCGACATTGGTATCGGATCGGGCAAGAACTATGCCGTCAACTTCCCCCTCCGCGATGGCATCGACGACAACACCTACAGCTCCATCTTCCAGCCCGTCATTAGCGCTGTTATGCAATACTTCCAACCTGAGGCTGTTGTGCTCCAGTGCGGTGGTGACAGTTTGTCTGGTGATCGTCTTGGCTGCTTCAACCTGAGCATGCGCGGCCATGCTAACTGCGTTAATTACGTGCGGAGCTTTGGTCTGCCAACTCTGGTTCTCGGCGGAGGTGGCTATACCATGCGCAACGTCGCAAGGACATGGGCCTACGAAACTGGACGTTTGGTCGGTGTTGAGATGAACCCAGTCCTTCCATACAACGAGTACTACGACGTAAGTGGATTAATTTCATTTTTTTTTAAATCATTTTGCTAACAAACTCTAGTATTACGGTCCCGACTACGAGCTCGATGTGCGTTCTTCCAATATGGAGAACGCCAACAGCCCAGAGTACCTGGAGAAGATCAAGATATCAGTGATAGAAAACCTGAAGAAGACCGCCCCAGTTCCCTCTGTCCAGATGCAGGACGTTCCGCGCCAGGGCTTCGGTATGTCGGACGATCAGGAAGACGAGCTTGACGACATGGATGAGGACGAGAACAAGGATGTCCGGCGGACACAGCGGCAATGGGAGAAGGAGAGGGCCAGGCAGGACGAGTTCGAAGAGAGTGACGACGAGGACATGGCTCAAGCCAATGGTGTGTTCAAGCCGAATGGACCGCCGCGCCGGTCCATTCTCGACTACAAGAACCCCAAGGCGGTGGAAGATATGGATCTCGATATTGGAGAACCGGCTCCGGCTTCGATTGCCGCTACCGCTGCCGCGGCCGCTGCTAAGCCAGCGGAGCCTATTGCTGTCGACAATGATGAGACCATGATCGACGATGACGAAGCCCAACCGGCCGCCGCTGAATTTGAAGCTGAGGCCCCCGCAACGACAGCCGCGCAGCCTGAAGTAAGCTCTGCGGCCAAGGTTGACGAGGACGGCGATGTGGATATGGGCGACGCCGATGAGAAGCCTACAGAACCTGAGGCGGAGATCAAGACCGAGGAAATTGAGACTGCCCCCGCTCCGGAGCCAGAGGCGGAGCGCAGACCAAGTCCCGCCGCCGCCACTGCGGAGCCCGCTACCGAGGCAGCAGCAGCCTCCCCCAAGGCCGCCTCGCCGGTACCAGAAGCCAATACTGAGAAGCCAGTGGCAGAAGAGCCAAGCAAGGTTGCCGAGGAGGCATCCGACAAAGCACCGGCAGCAACAACAGATGACAAGGAAAAGGAGGCCGACAAGCCTCAAGAATAGGACGCACCCCCCGAACAAACACTCAGTACGTCTGATAGCTCGGACTGATCGGGCCCTGAGTACGTCGGCAAATTTCAGTTGTGTTATCCCGTGAGCATGATTGGCATTGGCGTTTGGAGGTTTAGGGGTGTTGTGACGAGGAAAATGTTATGTTCAATGATTCCCCCGCATTACATCAAGGCATTTGGTTGTTTATGCTTTCTTTACTTTCCTTTCTTTTACTTTATTGGAAAACTTTCTACGAGTTAAGTGTCTAATAAAGGTGATTTTAACTACACATGGCTCGTTGTTGATATGTGATTGTGGTTCTGAAGCCATTGATGTTCACTAAGTGGTGAACGCTTGCCCCTAGTTGATCGGACTTATGCCATTCTCTTTCACCCTCGTCTCCTGAAGAGCTTGATCCTAGATCGCCAAAGATGCCCCGGCCTCCACTTCAGACATCGCGTTGTTTCATGCGGGGTTGCCCCGCGGAACAGGACGAACTCCAATTGGGCGTGCAGTTCATCCCCGTATTTCCGGACGGCGGTCCATCATCGCTCGGACTTGGGGCTGATGTTTACCTTGCCGTTTTAGCGGCTTCTCTATTGGAGCGTTTCCTAACGTTTGTTATCGGGACACGAGGGACTGGACCCTTGGGCTCTACATACACGACCTCCATCGCTTCACACGTACGTAGGGTGTGCAGGAGCTAACTACATAGGTAATGGTGATCAACCACACCTTGATATTGCCAGACTCAGGTGTCAGCCAATCTGGATTGCTTTCCCAACCGTCAGCTGAAACACAACTTCCAATGGCGCCAAAGATCTCTGAGACATGATCAACCCCGACGGGTCCAACGATGGCAAATCCCTGAGTCGTACAGCAAAGAGTTCAGCTGGTGTTTAGCATACCGCTTTTTCTCACTCGATTTGATTTCACTCAAATGGGTATAGCGCCGGGGATATCTGACCTAGCAAGGCCTTCGACCAATCTTCTGCTGAGTTGATGCGGGTCGCAGGGTTTCTTGGGACCGATCCAGTAACAGGATTGGCTTGAGTAAAATCAAATCGAGTGAGAAAAAGCGGTATCCACATTCGTACTTTAGATACAGGTGATAGCACCCTCGTCGAATTTTTTCCTGTCCGTCTTCTTCTCAACCCCGATGGACTTGTCAGTGTCTAAAACAGCATGAATCCTCCAGAGGCGCCCATGGCGAGCAAGTATACGATGGACGGGAAACACGGAGCGAGTCACCGGGTGTCTGCCATCAGTGAGCGGCATCATTTAAACCGGAGCACGCATTCGGGAATCACGAAGATTGCACGGTTATGTACAGCTATAGTACTAGCGATACTGGTGGTGCTATCGCTGTCAGATTTGTCCGCATTTTCCTGGACAACAAGACCAAAATGGCCCCCTACCAACGCAGCCTACCCGCTGGATAAGGACCAGAAGAAGAAGGAAGACAACGAGTTTAACTGGGCAGATATTACACCCAGTCCACCACCGATCCAATGGCACCCATGCTATGATGACGAACTTGACTGCGCGCGACTCGACCTCCCCATGGACTGGCAGCAACCTGAAGCAACTAATGGCTCTGCTTCAGAACGGCGCGTCATCTTAGCCATCGTCCGTCTCCGAGCTGCCGTGCCTTCAAACAGCCCCGACTACCGAGGGCCTGTCATCTTCAACCCCGGCGGGCCGGGAGGGTCTGGGATATGGTCACTCCGCGACCACGGTAGAGACCTGCAGACTATCGTGGGTAGCAACCACGATATCATCAGTTGGGACCCACGAGGTGTCGGTGCTTCAACGCCGCGGATTGACTGCTGGGCGTCGGCACAGGATCGTGTATACTGGGATCTGCAGGACCCAGGCGTGATCGATGCCCACACAGGGACGGTGTACGATGCCTTTGCTCGGGCGGCTGCGTACTCGCAGGTTTGTGAGCGGAATCTTGAGGAGTCGGGGATCTTGGAGCATAGCAGTACGGCGTACCATGCTAGGGATCTGCTGGCGATTCTTAAGGCAATGGGGGAAGAGAAGCTGAAGTACTGGGGGTTCAGCTATGGGACAGTGCTGGGTGGGACGTTTGCTGCTATGTATCCGGACAGGGTCGAGAGGATGGTTAATGATGGTGAGTCTTAATCAGTGAGAGCCGGACGGCAGTGTACTTCATTCAATGAAGCTTGCTAACCTCGACTATCACAGGTAATGTTGACTACGAGGAGTGGTACAACGGCACGTATATCAACTTCCTCCACGACACCGACAAAGTGATGGAGGCCTTCTACACCTTCTGTCACTCTGCCGGTCCGGATCGATGTTCCTTCCATGCCTCCTCTCCCCTTGCGATCAAGTCCCGTCTCGACGCCCTACTTACCAAACTGCGGACGCACCCCATCCTTATCCCTCAGGGCCAGTCTCCATCTTCAGACCCAACAGGGCCCTATCACGTCCCCTCACTAGTAACCTACTCCCACATCCGCCGCATGCTTTCCCCAGCCCTCTACCAACCGATCCTCCGCTTCCCCCAAATCGCCCGCGTGCTATCCAGTCTCGAAGCCGGCGACGCTCTCCCTTACCACCAATACACCCTCTCCGACTCTCCACCAACGGGTACCTCCTCCCCAACTACCTGCCAAGCCGACGGCGACGACCCTCTCCAACCTCCCCCTTTCATCTTCTTCGAAGAAGATGGCAACCCCGACGTCTCCTCAGCAGTCATGTGCTCCGACGCTTTACCTTTCACCTCCACCCCTCACGACTTCGCCCTCTACGCCCAGCAGCTGTTAAACATTTCCCAGGCCGCAGGCGCGGTGCAAGCTTCAGTTCGGCTATCGTGCGCCGGGCGGACTGTACGGCCCCGCTGGGAGCCGTTTAACTCTTCTTCGTTAGAGGTGTTCAAGGACGTGCAAACAGCTCACCCGGTGCTGTTCATCAACAATGAATTCGACAATGTCACACCGTTGATTAGTGCACGGAATAATGCCAAAGGATTCAAGGGGGCGAGGGTGGTGGTGCAGAGAGGGAGTTGGGGGCATACGAGTCTGGCGGTGCCGTCGGTTTGTATGGCGAGGGTGGTTAGGGGGTATTTTCAGGGAGAGGTGCCGGAGGAGGGGAGGGAGTGTTGGGGGGATGTGGTGCCGTTTGGGCATTTGGAGGAGGGAGTGGAGGGGAGTTATATGGATGGTGATGGGGATGTGGATTTGGAATTGAGGAGGGCGGTTTGGAGGTTGGCGAGGAGGAGGAGAGGGTTTGGGTTTCTTTGATGGGGAACTTGCAGTGAGGTAACATGGAACAGAAGGTCGGCGTTGTGCTCGATGGTTGCTTGCCTGTTGAAGTCTATTTTCCTGAAGATGCGACCCAGACCCAAGGCTGCCGAGGTTACATCGACCCTCACAGTCGGATTGGAATCGAACACAGTCGGATTATCCGGGTCGCTTCAACAATGCTACGCCCAGCTAGGCTGATAATCTCCCTTAGCCTTTGCTCGGTACCGTTGAAGTGTTGTCAGTCCCCTGTCCCGGATGTCTTGGTAGTGAGATTTTAGGTGATCCTTCGACTGTTCGAAGCGGATGCGGCATCCGTTGCCAAGTGAAATGTTTCGCTACAGGGTCGTAGGGCCGAAACATCGTAGAAAACATCGGGGACCTTGGAGAAAGTTTTTTGGTGTATATAAGCACCATGGACCGCCTTCGATCTGATGTCGATCTCGGCGTCTTTACTGCTACTTCACTGTAGATCCGTCGGTTCCAGACTCTCCTGCGCAACTGGTAGTCGCCTTCTTCACAGTCTCAATCACTCTATCCCAAGCTTATCTCTCTCCCACTCGGCACTCACACGCTCTATCACCATGGTGGGAAAGCAGAGCCTCCGCTCCTTGGCCGTAGCCCTCGGGCTTCTCCTTAGCGCAGCTACGGTGGATGCAGCAGCCTGCAAGAAGCCCCTCATCAGAAAAGAATGGTAAGAGCGCATTCACTCTCATCTCCCAACCCCATGCGAACAGCCTCAACTAACACCCCCCTCTCACCCAAGGCGTACCCTCACCACCACCGAAAAAGCCTCCTACATCTCCGCAGTCAACTGCCTCCTCGCCCTCCCCGCCCTGACCCCTCCCTCCCCCGACACCACCGGCGTCCTCTCGCGCTACGACGACCTCCTCTACACGCACGTGCAACAAACCATGGCCGTGCACTTCGTCGGCCACTTCCTTCCCTGGCACCGGCTCTACGTCGCGGTATACGAGTCCATGCTCCGCCAAGAATGCGGGTACAAGGGTGCACAGCCCTACTGGGACTGGACCTTGGACACGCCAGCAGAGAAATGGGCTTCCTCGCCCGTCTTCGACCCTGACACAGGGTTCGGCGGAAACGGGGACTGGGTGGAAAACGATCCGACTAGTTGGTTCCCACCGGTTCCGGGGAGGACGGGGGGCGGGTGTGTGAGGGATGGATCGTGGGCCGGGAAAAACGATGTGGTCCACATGGGACCGGGGAATGCAACGACGTTGAATAAGCAGTGCCTGAAGAGGGATTTAGCACCGGAGTTTGCGGCGAGGTATTTGAGTTGGAATCAGACGTCACTGACGTTGGGGATGGAGACGTATGAGAAGTTTACGGAGAGCGTGGAGGGGAAGACGAGCTTTGAGGAGAGTGGGGTGCATGGGGGCGGTCATTATGGAGTTGGGGGGACTTTTGGTATGTTTCTTTCTTTTCCTGGATGTGATGGGTCTTTGTGTGGTGATGTCTTTGATGTCCATTCGTTGGGACTTGGGATGAAATTGCTAACTCGCTGTGTGTGTGATGAATAGGGCAAATGGGTGATCTCTTCCAGTCGCCGGCTGATCCCATCTTCTACCTCCATCATGCCAACCTCGACCGTCTGTGGTGGTCGTGGCAGAAGCGTAACTTGACTACCCGCTTGAAGGATATCTCAGGCCCGAGTGTGATGATGGATCCTACCAGTCCCCCGGTTACCCTGGACTTCCCGATGACACTCGGCGTCAGTTATGAGCAGGCCACCGTCGGTGATGTGATGGACATTCTGGGCTGTAAAGAGACGGGTATTCTTTGCTATGACTATGATAAGGTGTACACCCTTTAAGTGGGTCTAAAATAGGGGGTAACTGCGGGAGGTCTGAGACGCATCTGAAAGATCTCAACTCTTGGACTTTGCAAGAACTAAACGGAAAATCACATTAATAACTCCATGTCCCTTGATGCTCATGTCCGTTCCGTCGCCCAAGACTCCAACCAAGTGCATTTTTGCCATTACGATATGCCCTTCTTGTCGAGGAAGTCGCTCTGCAACCTATAAGTTCAGTTTGGACGTCCATAAAGCCAGAGAAACTTCGATTCTATCCACTGAATTAGTAACCACCATCAACCACGCCAACCCCTTCATGCTCCTACCTATCACCAGTCCCTAAACAACCACACTCTCCCCCTCAACCACAACCTTAGGCACCTCATACACCTCCCCCTTCCCATCCCCCAACTTCTCCAAGCCCGGCAACACCAAAAGTCTCGTTCCCTTCTTTGCCTCCTCCCCACCCTCCCCTTCCCATCCAGCTCCATCACCACCGCCTTCCGAGCCCTTCCCCTCCCCATCTCCATCAAACACAAACCGCCACTCACACCCATGCGCAAACAACACATACCCGAAACTTACACACTCCTGAATCACACCCTCCAGGTTCCTCTCCTGATCAAAGATTGCTCGCCGGTCCGAGTGCACAAAGATGCCGAGGAACTTGTTAAGCGAGGCGCGGAGGCTGGTTACTTGGGCGGTGATGGTGAAGGGAGGGGTTAGAGTTAGGGTTGGGATTGGGACTGTTGGGTTGGGAGGGGTTATGGTTGTTGAGGAGCAGCGGCGGTCTTCGGGGAGGGGTGAGGATGTGTTGGTGTTGTGGTTATTGGGAGTGGTGGGGGAGGAGGGGGAGATGGGGTGGGAGGGTTTGTCGAGGAGGAGGTAGGCGGAGAGACGGCGCCAGAGGTTTAGGGCTGTTGCTGCTGAGGGGGGTCTGGTTAGTTTGCATTTCTTGGAAAGATGGGGAAAGGGTCGGGGGTTCAGGTCGTTAGTGGGAGGGAGTTGGGTGCTTACTCTGAGGAGTCATGGTGTTCTTCGTCATTCCTACCGAGGGAATCGACTCAAGGAAAGAAGTAACCTGTCGCGGCAAGAGCGAGACACTTCCCGGGTGAGTGCGAACATGGTGCAAGTCCAGAGCGGAGAAGATGGTAAGCGCGAGGAAGTGACGGATGGCTGCGAACCGAGTTTGCGGATCCTTGGAGAGCTTCAAGATCAAGGCGTGGGTGCGGTCGTCCAGACCAAAGGCTGGATCTGCCAAAGCCTGGTTGACTCTGAAGACCTCATTTCTGCTCCCATCCAGTTGGTCGAGGTGGTAGTTGTTCTGGACGTGTTCTTGGAGGAGATAGCCGAGGGCAGACAGTTCCGACTTGAGCTCCTCGTCACTGGCGCCTTCGAGGATGCCGATGCCAGATAGGACGTTGTTGATACCACCTCCGTTAGCAAACGAGAGCAACGCATCGTTCCTGACGCTGCTTCTGGAGGACAACCTTTCCTTGGGCGGCGGAGCTGGCGGGAGGAAGGTGGTCATTGCGGTAGCTTCATTGTGAGGATCAATAGTACCCCGACGCTTTCGACGCTTCCCACCCAGGCAGAAGTAACCGATAAGAGCTCCGACCAAGAGACCCAGTAGCGCCGCACCGATAGCCGCGCCCGCGATCGCGCCTCCATTCGTCTTCGTGTGGGTGACTTCGTGAGTGGCGGTAGAGTGAGCGGCTGTACTAGTAGCGTGCGTAGTAGATGCCGCCGAGGTTCGTGAGGTACTTTTCAAGGAGACAGCTCCAGTTTCAGCAGCAATCCGATAGCGACATTCGAAGCTGGTGTTAGTCTGAGAACTAAGGGCGGCGGCGGTGAAATCGGTAACTGAACGTGTTGGGGCGTCAATATGGAACTTTTCAGAGCCGCCGTCAATGTTAGCATCATGCTGTTTGTCGCCGAAGAACAATTCAGGGCACGTAAAATTGGCGGCAGGGACAATTGAAGACGCAGGTGAGAACCAGGTTGTCGTCTTGAGAGTAAGCCATGCTGTTGATGTCGTTGGCGAAGCCATCTCTGCTTAAAGAAGGAGTCAAAGGATAAAGAAGACTCGAATGACGTTGGTTTCTGTGGCATCGATGATGGAAGGAATCGCTCCAGAACTCCGAAAAAGAAGGTAGTTCGAGGAGAGAGAAACCCGCCTCTCCAACTGAGGGAGACTTGAACGAGAGGTAAAACGTTTGCTTTCATATTCCCTCTCTTCGATTCCGAAACACGCACCTTGGATGAGATGAAACTCCTTTGGCCGGCTTGCCCCACGAAACACAAACCCGTAAAAGAAGCAAACGCAGTCCTTTCATACCAGTCATTTTGCGCATTCGGTGTTTGTGGTCCATACTGTAGCACGGGTGCACTGCCCGTCCAGTCGCCTTTGTATTGCCCCAGTCGACCACCTTGTATCCTATGTACTCCCGTGCGATGCGGCCGGCCGAGAGTATACCTATTCCATGTCTTGGTTCCTTTGGCGGTTTGATATTGGGTCTCTGGGGACCTACATGCTGTCATACTGTGCTACGAGAGATGCGGTCGCTCCCGTGGATGACCACAACTGCAAGCGTACGGTACTTAGCGTTGATACAACCTCACGAGCCTCATACCTAACTGTTGTGTTGCCCTTGACTCAAGTTCATGAACTCGATGCCAAGAATCACGACCGTAGAGCCTAACTTTGACATGTTGACTTGCGGGTGTGCTGGATTGATCACCCAGGCAACTCTATCGCAAAGAATTACCAAATCCCTTTGATTTCGATGTAAAATAGCTCATCGCGATGGCTTGGCGATCTCGATATCTTTGCAAAGCTCGTCGTATCATGAACTCAAAGCTCCACAGACTCGTGGTGTTCAAGGATTCAGGGGGCAGGCATACCTTTCTCGGGTCGAGGACACCTTCACTGGGACCGCTCTTACTTGGCCCGTTAGTGCACAAGCGCCCACTCATCACATTGTACCGTCCAGAAGGAGCCTGGTGTTGGCTTTGGCAGTGAAGCCATTCCCACGGTAATGAGCTGTCCAATGGGCCCTTATATCCAAGTTTTTCAAGGCAGTTGGGACTCGGACATGCCGTTTTCACAGCCTTCCCCCGGGGCCTTTGTTGACATGGTGATACCTAATGGAGGGCCAGAAGGGCCAGACGGGCCCCGTGGCTCCTGGTCACAGTGACCAACCGTCCGCTTGGCATGCAGGGACCCCCCTTGGATCGCCACGAGGTAGGGCTGATCCAGCCAATCCCGTCTGAATGGCTGGACCCTTCACGACCCTCACGACCCTAATGGATCCCCTCCTCTTCGAGTCTCCTCACCTCCGACTTTCCTTGCCCTTCCCTCCCACCCCCCATCTTACGACTCCTCCTTTAACATCCGATTCCTCGACCGGCAGCACCTTGTTGGTCACGCACGTTCCCGTCCCTGGTATCTAGACTCTCTCTCTGTCTCTCTTTTCAGCAAACCTGCTTCGGTCATTCAGATTCCCATTCATACCTATCAAATGGCACCGCCATAGAAGAGGAAGGGCACAGAATAAAAGGGGACTTGGCTGCCGACACGGTCAGTCGTTCGTTCGTTACGTTTCGGCCGACTTCGGCAACCTAAAGCAACCATGGGTTTCACGTCCATCATGTCCAACAACAACAAACCCCATTTTTTCCGCCTTCCCGGCGAGATACGCAACCAGATCTACGAGTCCCTCCTCGTCTTTTCGGAGCCCATCGTCGTCTACGCCGAAGAGTGGCAAGATGAAAAGGACAGAGACAAGAAGTCCAAGCGTGATGGCGTTGTCAGGGTGCACCTCGACAACGCCTCCGAAAGAAAGCGCTGGCCGCTCTCCTCCCGCTTGCTCACCGTCTTTCTCATCAGCAAGCAAATCCACCACGAAGCCAGCGCCGTCTTCTACTCGCACAACCAGTTCCGCGTGCCGCCTTCGCTGTGCAGGTTCCCCGACACCCAGCTCCAGTCCAACTATGTCATGCGCAGCTTCATCGACCGAATCGGGCCGCGCAACTTAGCCTGTCTCCGCCACCTGTGCATCCCGTTCCCGCTCGACTCGGGGGCGGGGCAGCGATATCTGGACTGGCCGATGCGCCGGTCATTCGACAACGGCCTTATGCTCTCTCCGGCCAAGCTCGACGCTTTGGTCCTTCGTGCCAACGTGGTGCCCGGTGCACTGCCGAGTCTGTGGCGAAGGTGTCCGAATGTCGAGGTCATCGAGTTCGATCTCAGCTGGTCCGGCCCGGGGCATTCCTTCTGGAAGGTCCGGCCGTACGATAGGGAGATCCTGCTCGGCAGCATGGACGCGGCCCTGCGGGAGGAGTTCAAGCGTTTGAGGGGGATCGTCGTGAACATCCACTACGACGGGCCGATCCGGGAGATCAGCAAGTCGTGCGAGGTGTTGATGGAGGAGATGCGCGGATACGGATGGAAGGTCGAGGTGCGCGATTGTAGCGGCGAGAAAGAGCAGCGGCTGAGGATCCCGTATTGGCATCGCCCGTCACCTTCGCGCGACTTTCGATGGAACGGCGGATGGGACGACTATAGCGCTGCGTTTGCTAGCGGCACTACTCAGGGCGACGCCGCCGACGATGCTGAGCATGTGAAGCGTACGGCCGAGCGAAAGCGGCAGTTTGCGAAGGATATCGGACGGAAGATTGTGCGGTCTCGGGCGTTCGGGTGGAGCGTGGTCGTGATCTTTTCGCCAACGATTCCTGTGTTCATGGCTATCGATAGCATCAACACGAGGAGGAGGAAGCGGAAGAATGAGAAGAAGCTGAGTCCGGGACAATCGACGGCTAGCCTCTCCCACCAAGGTTCGCTTCCGGAATTCAGACAGGCTGGGGGTTGAGGCGCGCAGGTCGGGTCCGGCTGATGGAACGAACGACTTGTGCAGAGTGGCCACCACGCGTGCTGATTACCACATCTGAACGGACGCGCACGACCGAGCAAGGCAGTCGGGGGCGTGATGAGTGGAATCGGATGATGTTGGCTGGGATGGACGGAGGAGTGACGGGATGTTTTGCGCATAGGTGTTGGCGTGTCATCCGATACCTACCTTTACACTTGCAGGAGGAAGAGTATCACGGTGTGCTGTAGCCATGCCGGCAGCACTGGTGAGGTGAAGTCCATGCATAGGATCCGAAGGGACCTGAGGCAGACGGCAGGCATCAGACGACAGGCAGGATACAAACGCGGCCTGCCGGCTTCCGGCTCACATCCGATGCAGTTTACCGAGGTACATGGGGGCGTCCTTGTGCTGCTGCTCTACATCGCATGGACGTTGAGATTGGGAATTGGAACCCTCCTCTATCTTACCTTTTCTTGGCTTTTCTTTGAACATGATGTTTTTTCCTTGTTGCGACTTCTTCGCTCTCCTTTTCTTCGGCGTTCTATTGTTGTTCTTGGGCACGATTCATGATTTGGTTTTGTTTTTCTTTTCCTTCAGTTTTTCTTTGTTCATGAGGTCATGCATGTGTGTGTATAGAGATATGTAGAGCTGTCGAGATGTGTGCATGCTGCATCCATAGAAGAGACACGGGAGATCGGCATGATCGCCGAACCAATTTAAGATACATTGGCATGGTCACTCGCATTGTTAGATATGAAAGCCTTCTTGATTCCCTTTCTAAGTGCTAGGTCTACGTAGTAATCCAAATGACTCATTATGCTGCGAGATAAGATACAATATCTATCTTGGACTCTTTGCTGACAGTCAGATCTTGGTAACATGTAGTATGAAATGGGAAACAGCCAGCCATACGTGCGCCGATTGGTATATATATAAGAAGAAATGCAATAATAACCAACCCGAGTGATATCCCAATGCTCCCTGCCTTGGAGTAGCCGCGCTTATTTGTTATGCCAGAGAAAGTTGCGCAACCCATCCCATGTATCGGAATCTCTGTAAATGTACACCATACTGCTGCGCAAGCTAGACTGCAGCTCGGTATCATGCCACCTAAACAGGTGCATGACGCTGGCCCATGATACAGCAGCAAAGACCGGCCAAGCATAGTGACTGATGGTGGTGCTGTTGTTGGGCTCGGACACGCCCGGCAATCCATACCCGGGCTTGACGGCCAGGCGCGCTAGTGCCAGCACCACGCGCGCAAAGACGTAGATGACGATTTGCTGGTTGACGCTCGAGATTTTGCCCTTTCGCGATCGCTGGCCGAATACGACGTAGCCTCCGAGGAGACCGGCGAAGAAACTATCGTAGGGTCCTAAGTTATCCCAAAGGGAGATTGGTAAGCTAACGTCCTCTCGGGTGATGGGCTTGACTTTGTGCAAAGGGGATATGGGTATCTGCTTGCCTTCCTTGCCAGGTGTTGTCCCGTAATATTTTAGAAGATAGCACACGGTCTTGTATATGGTCGCGAACTTTGCCAGATTCGTAGCGTGGGTTTTCGTCGCGCGGAAGATCAGTTTCGCTTTTTCACGGAGACTGGCGCAATGAGAGACATGGTTAGCTGGAGGTCATTTTGATGTCCGTGTGGAATTGGGAAAGGGGCAAAGGGGGTTGTAAACTCACGTCCCAGATCGAAATAGGAGCATCATGCTGTCGCATTATCAGGTCAGTCTCGTTCAGCGTTTTAAAATGATGGGCTCGGAACGTGGGCGTACACCAGCGCGTGCGGAAACCGCACCTTGGTTCCGTAGACGGCGCCATTGCGAGCGGCCTTAACAATGGCAAGAACGTCGCGATACTTGGGGTCGAGGATTATTTGTTCGACGGAAGCCTGTCGCGCACATGTGTCAATAGGTGCGCGTTCGGGTTTGGGTGCCTTTTCGCAAAGGGCGTTGTTGTGGTCGCACCTTGAGGCTCTCGAGAGCGGTGCTGGACATTGTGCCTCGGCTCAAACGGGGTTCGCTGGGAAACTGGGGGGATGACGAAATGGGATGCGCGCTGCACACTCTCGAGAATCGCAAAAGTGTCGGTCGTATTCTAGCTCATTGGGCGACGATAGGGGAATGCGGCGCGAGTCGATATCGAAAAGGGGACAAAAAGGTCGGAGTTCACGAACGGGTGGGATGAAATTGGGAACAATTCGAGGTCACGGTGTAGGGTAGACAGGAGTGTAGACTTCTGTGGGTTCACAGGCGACGGCGCCGCGGCTCACGGGGGCAGATCCACGGCAGGTGGGAATGACGACGGCACATGTCGGTTTCGGTGGAACTTTACCGGCTTGGGGCCGCCGCTTTGGGGGCCTTCCCCGCAGATTGTTCCATGGGTCGCTGTGGGCATAGACGCAGGGACCCCCATTCGCTGAAGATCAGTTGGATGACCCTGAAAATGGCATGTGAAATTCCCATCCCTCGTCGGGCCCGCCGCCCATCACAAAAGGTCAACTTCGATTCCTCATATCGCGCTCATCTTCCTGGCAGATTGGCAGCATCTTCCAGCCCTTGACCACATACCCTGTTTCAAGTTCCAACTTTGTCTTCTGTACTACCACTTGACGAGTCTCGCGCTTCACATCTGCTCCAGCGATGGTGTGTCCCTACGATCATCGGGGATCTGAGTCCATGAAAACCGTCTGGGTGAGCCACCTCAGATAAGATCTCGCTCGTCCCGTGCGATTCCATTAAAACAGCACGGAATATCCAGAAGGCAAGGCCGAGCTCAAACATATTCAAGAACCTCATCATGGCCTTCTTAGATTTTCTTTCGACAATTATTTTTATCAGCCCTCATTCACAAATCCTTGAGACCCATTCAACTGTTTGTATCTATTCCTTGTTGTCTGACATTGCGGCTGACCCACATTTACCGTTCCATTTGTTAACAAAAACGGGAGACACTCATCATGTATCTCCCCATTCCGTGAACACGAGATGCAAAGAAACAACCTGAGCGAAGCAGAAGTCTGACCTCTATCTTCTCCCACATTTCTCACATGATTTTGGCCTTTCAGTGGCCAGATTGAACAGCAAAGGTGTTTGGCTCCCTATCTTGGCAGTAAGCGTTTTACTCAAACCTCTTGTCCAGCGAGTGTGACGCCGAATTCGTTGAGCACAAACACATCCGGTTTGCTTTCTCCAAACATCATATTGTCTTCAACACACCTTACATGACTTGCTAAAGACATCAGAATAACTAAAACATGCCAAGTGAAGCCTTGTTTACTTCACAGCTAGACACAAGACAAGGTGCAGTTCTCATGGAAATAGGTTTCACACGCATCTGGTTCTGGGAGTTCGTCGTTTGTCCATGATTTGACATTATAACTAAACATACAAGGGGGTATCTCATCAATAACAGCAACGAAAACTACCACTCCAACCGGTCGTCGCACACAAGCCGAACATCGAAGCGGTCCTCGCCCTTCCAGACCTTCGAGCCGGAGTTGCACTCAGCGACAACGCTTCTCAGCTCGCCAATCATGCCGGGCGGCCCACTACCAAACACCCGTGTTGAACCTTGGGCAACACCTTCAACGAAATCCTTGACCACCGCCGTCACATCCGGCCTTCCTCTCGCCGTGGAGCTGTCTCTTTGGGCAGACATCCTCGGCGCTCTCTTGATATCGTCATCATCCTCCTGCGACGACTCTCCACCGCAGCAAGTGGTCGGTGGGGCCGCCTTTGCGGCATCATCATCCGTGACGAAAATGCGAATGGTCAGACCATGGGCAGCACCGAGTCTGCGCAACTCCTCCATCTCAGGCTCAACCCACTCGACGTCTTCGCTCCTCTTGATGGCCCAGACCAGCTCGACCTTCCTTCCGGGGTTCATGTTTCTGTCCCGGAGCAGATCGATCAGGAGGGGAAGGACAAAGGTGATACCGGTTCCGCCGGCAACACAGAGGACGTTGACGTCGGGCGTCACGCCCTCCGCAATGCTCTCGCCATAGGGGCCTTGGAGGATGACCGAGGTCGTGGGGACGATGGCCTTCTCCGACGGCGCACCCGCAAGTTTATCCTGCACAATCTTGGCCAACTTCTTGGTCTCTCCGCCCTTGGCCCTCAAGATATACGAGTGCCTGACAGTGCCCTTTCCATCCTCAACCGGCCACGACAGCGGCGTAAACGGATGGCTCTGCCAAATGCTTCCCTCGGTGAAGCACAAGAAGAAGTGCTGCCCAACCTTCCACGCCCTCTGCGGGTGCTCAAAGTCCAACCGCACCACATCCCCATGCTTCTCGTCCCTCCACAACTTCATCTCCGCCTGCGCCGCCGCGAACCCCACCCTTCCCTGGCTGGGGATATACCCATAATGCAGCAGCGCCGTCCTCACCAGCCTAGCACCGCGATCAACAAACCACAGCACCAGCCCGGGCACCAAGAAACACTGCAAATTCTTCCAATGCCCAATCACGGCGCCAATGTACACCATGGCCAGGACGTAGTGCGCCTTCCTGAAAAACTCGTACCCCGTGCGGCGGATGGTCCACTGAAGCGTGCCCACCCACAGCAGCACGAGAAGCACCAGCGCCACTACGCCCCAGCGGGCGTAAGTCTGAACAATAAACGCGTTCCACACGCTCGGCTGTGGGCGGTACAGGCGCGCCTCGACGATGACCCAGCCGATGGTGTGCAGGATTGATTGTATCAAAATAATGTGGCCCGTCCAGCGATGGAGGAACATGAAGCTGGTGTAGGGGACGCCCGTGATCAGAGACAAGATCGATTCGCGGCTGGCGAGCAGGACGGACAGTGGGGTGAGGGCGTAGGCGAGCACGCCGATGCGGTCGGCCCAGGGACCGAGCGAGGTGCGCGTGTTTTTGATGTGTTCGGGCTGGCCCTTGATGGGCGTGATCCATTTGGCGTAGACGATGCCGACGAAGGACCAGATGGTTAGGTAGCCGATTAAGACTAAAAGGATGAGGACTTGGAGGCGGGTGACTTGGCCGAATACCGACTTCACTCCTTTGCTTGAGAGGAGATATCTCCTCCCCGTGGCGCCCACCGCCCTCATTGCCCTGGTGAATCTCCCCACCGATCGAGGCTTGGTGACTACCTCCCCCGTCAACAACGCCCCTCTTTCCTCCTCGGGCATCTCATACCTGCCCCCTTCACTACTCGTCGATAACCGCCTGACAACACCCCAAACAAGCAATATCCCGAGAATTGTTGCCCATAAGATACCGGTGTAAAGCATCCCCCGGTCGTGGGCAGAGTACACGGCGTCCAGGTAGGCGCACGAACCGGCGTCGTTTTTGCAGGGGACTATGCGGTAGGCGTAGCCCCAGTGCGGCTCCATGTTGGATTCACCGGTGAAGTTTTGGATCATTCTTGCGGAAAGTTGGGATTGACTTGGTGGTGTCATGGTGGATGAAGAGGGTGGCCGTTGGCCGTTGGATGCCGGGTGAGCCGGGGAATTAGAGTTGAGGGCTTATGTAGGTGTGTTAAGTGTGGTAGTTGGTGGTGGTTGGTGAGGTTGTTATTGTTGTTCCATTGCCCGGTGGTTTGTGATCGACAAGTGTGTTGTTGAGGTGATTCAAAATCAATGTCAAGGCGAAAAGGGGAATGAATATGACAACAAGTTTATTGTTCAAGAAAACAAAACCCTCGGAGGACAACCGGCCAAAAGATCAAAAAGGTCAAACCACTTGGATCTCGCTTCGCTTGCCCCGGAAGCTTCCTTGGCCCTTGTTGTTATGGATTTATCGATCTTTGAAGAACTCGGGATCTGGAATCTTGAAAAGGAAACGAAACGGAGCTGGTTGCGTTTGAGCTGATTTCATCAGTATCGTCGGGGGTTGATTTCGTTAACAGTGGGGTTTGCGCTGGAACTTACTGCATGGTACAGCGGGTGTGGAGCGAGCGCCGAGAAAGTTGAGCAAGTTTCCATTGCAACGGTGTGTTCGTTTCCGTGGTGCTGTTGACTGCTGTCGCAATCGGATCCAGAACATCACTCATCTTCAACAGCGGTGTTCTGTGGGCCGAAACTCGCCTCCCGGTTGTTCCTGTTGTAGTGTCTCCCCCTTTTTTTGGTGAGCATGTTTTTTTTTTCTCTCGCCCAGCTCTGTCTGCTGTATATCATGCCATCGCAGATTCTCCCTCGTTTTCCTCTCATTCCTTCTCAGTCATGCCATTGAGAGGATTTGAGTCCATTCTCTTCCTCCTCGCACAGGATCTCGAAACGCCAAGTCGATGAACACGAAGAAATCGAAACGGGACCGGTGCAAAAGAAAAGATGACGCTCACAGCTGCGGAGGTTGAGCATCTTTGAGCACGTTTTTCTGCAACCAACAGTGGGGTGACGGAGCATCGTGGGGTCGTGCTCGCCCGCTCGGCATGGTGTGGGGACCCTGCAAGTGGGAATTCCTCGCTTCTCATTGGATAATTCAATCCAGGTCCCAAGGACCCGGAGCTTCGACCCCCTGAACATGAGGGGGGCAAGACGAGCTTCCGGCACGGCGCGCTCAATTTCCAGGCGAACGACACACGGCCGCCCTGCCGGGGAACCGTGATGCTTCAGCCGCCCTCCCGATTTGAGGACATTGACGAAACGTATGCGCGGACGGAGAGCTACGTACCGACGATGACCCTGAATCATTTCCACAGCTTCGTCGTTCATGGCGGGGCTGGACGAAACACCTCCAAACCTTAAACAAACGTGGAATGTGGACAAGAAGGTTCACTTCCGATATTCCACTCATACCTGCTCTCTTTCATGCACCTTGACCCTTTTCTCCCTCTTTTCCACGCTTTCTCCCTCGTTTTGACTTTTCGGCACGCTACCTAGCCTTACGGATGTAACCATTGCCTTCGTCGGCTTGAATCACTTGACTGCAAACTAGTAGCTGCTGGGTAAGGGAACCTGACGATCGGTCCTTGTCCTTGTCATACTGTACGTACCATACGTCGTCTGTTCAGTCGCCGGGCCGGGGTTGGGTACTCGAAAACCTTCTCAGTCGCACCACTTGGTCCCACAGGTCACAGACTACGGACATTGAGAGCATTAATCGTGCAGAAACGAGCTCAACGACAAAGCTAAAACGAAGCAGAATCCTGTCTTCTTCTCATTAAACACCATCACCACCAAAGCTCCCACGCATAGCTCACGAGCTACAACCACCAAACCGACTCTTCACCCCTTACTCTTTTCTCACACACATCGCCGCCAACCATGGCGCAACACAGTTCAACCCTCCTCCTTCCCAGAATGGACATGGGCCACGGTGACATGGACGGACCGGCGTGCAAGATTTCTGTATGTTACCCCTTTTCCCCTTTTTTTTTCCATAGCATTTACTCCCCGTGCACCACTCTTTCTTACACGTGCACCAATCCCGCTATTCTGACCATATTCCCACTCCCACTCACAGCGTACTAACATATTCCAAACAGATGCTCTGGAACTGGTACACAATCGACGCCTGCTTCATCCACCAATCCTGGCAAATCACCACGCGCGGCGCCTTCGCCGCCACCTGCATCGGCATCATGCTGATGGTCGTCTTGCTCGAGTTCCTGCGCCGCTTGGGCAAAGAATACGACGAGTGGATCGTCCGTGACTTTCGAAGACGGTCGGCGTTGATTAGGGAACAACAGCGTCGTTTGCGTCAACAACAAGGACGACAACAGGGTTCGACCGATGCTGCTAAGACTGGACTTTTGACGACGTCAACCGTGGAGAGGAGGGGATATAGGGCGACGACGAAGACTACCACCCTCAAGTTCCGCGCCAGTCCGCTGCAGCAGTTGATCAGGGCCGTGATTCACGCCGTCATGTTTGGACTGGGGTATCTAGTCATGTTGTTGGCCATGTACTACAATGGCTACGTGATCATTAGCATCTTGATCGGGGCGCTGATTGGTAAGTTTTTGTGCGATTGGTTGACGGTCAAGTTTGAAATTCCGGGTGGGGATGAGGAGGAGGAGATGATGGATGGTGGGTTTACGGATGAGGTGCCGAGGCAGCAGGGCGTGGAGGATGCTACTGTCTGCTGTGGTTGATGCTGAAAAAGAAGGGAAGAGAGGATGATAATGACCGAGATGATTCTTTTTCTTTCAGCAGTTAATATTTAATGGGTTGGGTTTTACCTCACGCCGCTTGTCCGGCTTGTTCGTTTTTTGCAGCGTTGATCATGTTCAGCGTAGGAGTTTGACCTAAAAGGGGCCTTTGCCGTGGAAGCGTGGGCTGTCCGCCTCGATCGTAGCATCTGTACTTATTCCGGACTGCGGAACGTTCCTTCTCTTCTCTATCAACTTGAATCAACCACGGTTCACCTTCACTGGTCCGGCTTGTCCTTTTTGGTATCACTTCTCGGTGCCCCTCCTGTGCTCTAAATTGTTGGTACAACGGCAAAGACTGGAACAAAGCATGCAAAGAAATACATTGACTGCATATCAACATGCATGTGCATTATCTACGGGGTGTATCCAAGCACTTGTCATCTCCATGCTATCCAGACGCTTTGTTCAAAATAAACATGCTCGCTCGCTAAATGACCATGCTATAACATGCCCCCCCTTCATAAGTCTCCCAACACCTGCTGCTCATCATGGATGTCGGCACCTGGCAAATGGTTAGTATTACGCCCCATCACAACACACAATCACTAGTCGACCCTCGATACGCGGGCCTCTCAAGGCTTCGTACTTCCATGCCCATGTCCACCATGCACACTCTTCTCCTTCTTAAAGTCCTCGAGCCAAGCCTCCACAAAGTTCTTGATAGCCCTCTGGGTCTCCTCCACCGGCTTAGGGGGGAAGTTGGGAGCGGTCTCGTTGGGGAACACGCCGTTCTCGTCCCAGTGGTGCACGCCGTCCTTGATCAGGATGAAGGGCTCGCTGATGGTGCTCTTGCGGTCCTTGAGGCCGATGGCGTGCGGGGTGGCCGCGCGCCAGGGGTCTTTCTCGCCGTCGATGATGGCCAGGCGCGGGTAGCTGATGCCGAAACCGCCGTACTTGTTGATGGACTCGACGTCCGAGGGCTTGTTGATGTTGAAGGCCTCACGGCAGGCGATGGAGGTGTAGTTCAGGTCGATGGCGCGCGAGATCAGCGGGAGCTGGTTGCGCGGAACGCCGGAGCCGGTTTGGAGGTAGCCCCATCTGTAAGGACGATGTTAGTTTGATCCCGAGAAACGCGAAAAGGGATGTGCAACTTACTGATCGCAAACCTGGTACATCCACAAGCGCCACGTCTGCTTAAGATCGTCCTTCTTGTAGAACTCGGTGTCATAGGAGGTAAAGCAGGCATTCTGGTCCTCATCGCACGACTGTACTTGGGTGACGTTGACATAGCCGATGTAGTTCAAAAACTGATTGGTGAGAGTCTTCACCTCCTTGCCGTATCCGCCAACAGTCAAGAGCTCCTGGACGTCCTTCTTAAGGCGAGCAGTCTCGGGGTACAGCAGCGCATTGGAGCTAACATTGTTGCAGTACTCGCCGTATGAAGTGTCGTTCAACGCGGGATCCCAGTTGGTGGATTGCAGTCCTGCGATGCCGTAGCTGATGGCGTTGGCAAAGTCATCGGTGTGGGTGAGGTTACCAAGACCGAATGTATCCTTGAGCTTCTGCACGTATTTGGCGTTGGCCTTGTTGAGGATGATGTTGTCGACAACGTGGGTGAGCTTTTGGGTAGCAGTCACGCAGTCCTTGGGGCCGTAGATCCGGGCGGCCTCGTAGTATTGCCAGTAGTCATAGATGGCCTCAGTGACACCAGACGAGGAGATGGCTCCCCAGTAAACATCGGGATACAGCTTGCGGAGGAAGGCGACGAAGGCACCAGCATAAGATCCTCCGTAGGCGATGTAGGGGGTGTTAGGTGCAGTCAGATCCAGGTGCTCAAGACCCGCAAACTTGACATTCTTGGCAAAGTAGACGGTATCGGCCAGCGCTTGGTCGGTGGTGAGGAAGCGGAGGTTCTTCGTGCTGAAGTCGGAAGTAGGCAGACTCTTTCCATAGTAGCGATGCTCAAGGATGACGCCGACACCACCAGTTGCCTTGGCGAGCTGGTACACAATGCCCTTTTGGAGGAACTGGAGACGTCCGACACCGCTCGTCTCGCCGGCAGCTAGGACAATGACGGGACCCCCCTTCTTATAGTAGGTCGCGTCGAACCAGTAGCGCTGGTCGAAGGTGTCGTTGGTATGCGGCTCATACTTTGTGTCATTGTGGAAGTGGTCGACGGGAACCTTGATGGTCCGGGCAGGGTAAAGCAGCGTGGGGTCGGTGCTCTCCTGGATGGTGAAATCACCCTCCGGCTCCAGCGCAAGATCGCTCTCCGACTGAAATGCTTGTTAGTCTCGAACTTTTATAAAGCAAAGGAGGTGATGACAAGCACGTACCGACAAGCGAAGGTTCCTGACAGAAAGGGGCGCAAAAGCAGAGGCTAGCTGCGCGACGCAGGCCGTGGCGGCCAGCAGACGTCCAAGTCCCATCATTTTGAAGATTCCAAAACGACGACGACGAGTGTGGACGAAGGAAAGGAGAACTTTGAGGAAAGGCCACTTACCTGGAATAAGTACTGGGAAATTTTGATGCACGATAAACGCAACCTGTAAAGCAAGGCGATCAGCAAGGGTCCAGTGAATGGTACACCTTCCTCTTTGGGGTCGAGATTGAAGTCGTTGGACCTGGACCAATATCGGACGGCGTCACGGCGCGTATCTGCGTGGAGGTCCGTACCTTTCATCCAGCTACAAAGCCGTGTAATGACCGTGAGATGACCGCGATGCCGAACGAATGACGAACGCCAAAAACGCGGTAAGCTGCGCCGTGAGCCGGGGCGGGCGGTTGGTTCTGGTGGATGCCGCTGTTGTGGATGGCGTTGAGTCTGCGCCGTTTGACGCTGTGACACTGTCGTTGCTGCTTACTGCTCCAATGTTTGCCTCCCGAAGGCTCCCAACAGAATCGATGAATGAGGCAGGCCGAAACTCTCCTTCAGGAAGGTGGTAGTGCTGTGCTCCGGAGATGTGAAAGATGGTGGAGCGGTGTCGCCATTGACGCCGGGGATTTGACTCGAGATCCAGAGTGCCGATCCGAAGCGGGGAACTTCCCGACAGGGCCTAGCGACCTTGGTTCCTGCCGGCCGCCGACTTGGCCTATCTACGTGGACAGGACCCCGGGCCATGTTGTTGTTATTCCCACGTCGTCGTGATGAAGACGAGAATTATGTGAGACAATTGCGGTCGTGGAACGGTGAAATATCGGGTGGTGCAGGCAGTTCATCGAGCACGGGTGGTTGTGTGTACGCGGCACCCGGGGACTTGGGCCCCGAGCATTGTGCGAATCGATAAATGAAGTATTGATGGACACATTTCCTGGGAACACGAGAGAGATGTTGGCCGCCAGCACGGGATGGATCATTGGAATGTCCCACTGCACGGTTTGAGAACTGAGGAAAGAACAACTCCCGTGCCGGCCAAGAACACGGCCCCGAGCCCGGGCCCGGCTTGGTGCGACTCCACTACAGCTCGGCTTCTGGCAGGCCAAGCTCCACCAACTGACGCACCTCTGTTGACAAAATTCCTTCAACACCTTCCTCTCCCCTTCAAACTTCTTTCTTTAACATGGAAGCCACGACCAGAGTTGCGGGTTCTTTGAAGTTAACCACTGCATTGAAACTGTGGCTTTTCCTCCGACGAGCCAGCACAGGGCACCAGCTAAATATCACAAGATTGCAATTCTGGTTAACCGCTGCGGCTGTCTCCTCTATCCCACCGAGCTGTAGGACGCCGAGTACCTCCACTAGGAGAGAAACCACAGCTTGTATTGACTGCTTTCGTGCTAGCCAACTGAGCTGTAGTAGGAAGCTGTTTCCCCGGCGTCGTGGCCACTTTGCAAGTTCACGAGATTTCTGAGGAAGGATTTCGCTGACGCTTCCAATTGCTGGTCCCATAGTTACCGTCTCCAGCGACCGAATAGCCTGGCATCGTGCGGACGAATCGGCAGCATAAATCGTTCATTCATCTCGTCATTGATACAGTTAATCACATTATAAATACACCGCCGTCGTCCGAAGTCCAAACTCACCGCCACATGTTGGCCACGCGACAAACCGCGCAGCTCAAGTCCACCGCCAAGGGCCATTCGGACCCAGAAATAACCATATTATGGGTGTTCACTCCTTTCGACCGTGGGTTTCCATTCTCTCGATTCTCCGTATCCGAGCCATTATTAGCAAGAACATCGAACCATTTGAGAGCACAGCAGTTCGATGTAAAGCAAAGACGTGTTGGCCATCTCGACGTCGCACCATGCCCTTTACAAGGTCCAGACAGGAAGGAGGCAAGGAAAATCATCGGTCGAGTTGTCAGTGGTCGTAGACCAAGGTGTCGCACCTGATGCATTCCTGGAGGCCGCTTCGATCCGTTCTAATGATGCTCGTTATGACTCGCCCTAAACAATGGGCACAGTCTTGCCGCAAAGGATGATAGCGATCGGGTTTTGAATATTCGGGGGTTGGAGTCGCTTTTGGTGGTGGCCAAGCTTTCCCCCCTATCTCCCGTTTGCCAAAAGACACCGGAAGCATCGGCCCAACATCGACGAAGCCCCGTTCTTCTTTCCACACGGTTTGACCTAACGACATCCTCAGGCATCCGACAAAAGCTGTCCTAGAGATCGGCGTTCCGGCAACACACTACCAGATAACGCCATGTGTCTTTTTGCCAGCTTTCGCAATACCTCTTCTCTTTTTGCGACGCGTCATAATGCCACTATAGAGATCTACCACAGCCATAACACAAACGCCACCGAGAGCCAGGACGATCACCACGGCAATCAATATCGTCACGACAATAGGGAACCACACCGACGCGGCCTTCCACTTGGGCCATGAATGGTCTTCCGGAAGATTCGAGTCGAGCGCTTGCAGACTGACCTGCATCGAGTTGAGCACGACGGAGCAGATTGCGAAGATGGTGAGCAGGGGCCCCAGGCTGTGGGTGAGGAAGGAGCCCCATTGAGGGTAAATGTGGAAGAAGGCCAGCTTCCTCTTAAAGAATGCTGCAGCCATGTTGAGTCGACTGAGGCGCAGTTCGCCATAGTGGTACCGCTTGGGGACTTGGATGTCGTGGACCTTGGTGAAGGGCTCGATGAAGTCGCACCACTCTTCGTATGTGGGAAATTGCCCGTTGGACTTCTTGGGGATCAACTTCTTCTCACATGCCAACGCAAAGTCGACCTCATACTGGATCAAGAAGTAGTAGCTCCTCATGAAGCCGAGGCAAGCTCGATAGACATCCAAGTGGGCGTTGGCGATGTACTCCCAGAAGGCGGCGCAGTAGAAGTAGGCCGGGACGGGTTTGACGTAGATTCGCTCATAGTACCAGACCAGGTGAAGACAGGGATGCTCGTCGATCTTGACCTCTCGGTCGTGTGCGTACTGATGGTGGAGAGACATAATGTGAAGGAAGGATGGAGTTTGGACCTTGGGAGTCTTAGTATAACAGTACGAGGGCGGCTCAAGAGGACTCGGAGGAAACTTACGAAGACATACTTCATCCACTTGAACATACCATCCAGCTTCGTGGTCAGATGGTTCTCATCCAAATAAGACGTTAAAGTCTCCCAATGACTCCCGGGATTTTGATCGTCGAGCCGAACTCGCGGTTGACCTGGAAGATGGCGCTTGACAGTGGTAGTGCCGTCTTCATTTGGTGTCTCCACTGGTACCAACACCATCGATGTCGAGTTTGTGCTGTTATCTGGTCGAGTCCCGATTTTGGCTACGTTTTCCGCCATGTTCTTGATGTTTTCACAAGGGAAAACCTTGGGGATCTCGGGGTTCTCATCGCAATCTGAAGGTTGCGACTCGGCCTTCTCGATATCAAGCGTTGGAGGGAACGAATGCGGGGTTGGCGTTGTCGCCGTCGACCTCAGGTCGGACTCAACTGCGGCTCCCATGTTGGTCGTCAAACTTGAAGGTGAAGCAGAGTCTTGGAACACAAGAAGAGAAACGCGATCAAAGTGCAATTATGTCTTGACCGTTTCACAAGAAAAGAAAAGAGGTGTGGATGGAGAGATGCAGCGTGGTCAGCATTTACAAGGCACAGGTAGTCAGGTAGGGCAGCCGGGCGCCTGACAGTATTTAACCGTGGATGGCCATCGTGACCATTGGCGACTTGGGGGCCAGGCAGGCTGCAGCTGAACCGCCCGAGGCAACCATTACACTCAGATCGAGAAATTGAGGCGACAAGTCGGAGCCAGGCTAAAACACAGTTTGACATGTCTCGGGCCGGAGATACAGTCCCAAAAACTTGAAGCCGGGGGTGACAAAAACTGGAAGGAACGACGACGAGGGGGGAGGGGTACGTTGGTCACGGTCTGCTGTGTCACTGTCCACGCGCGCAAAGCTCCCTCACCAGTTACAAACTCGCAGGTAACTACAGTCTACAATCCACACAAAAGACAGCTTCACCTCCGATCGTATCCCTCGCACAGCCAGGAAATTCGCCGCTGTACACCACGTCTACTCGCAGAGTTTGGAATTTAATCAAGACGATAATACCCTTCCAGCTCCATTACCAGGCATATACCACCATCCTACAGCTCTAGTACACAGCACCAGAGCAGTCCAGTCCGCAAGCTTCTGGGCAATCTCGCAAGCTCCAACAAGCCTTGAAAGCAGAAATAGTAGCGTAAATCGCTGCCCAATCAAGAAATCCGACGAACAAGGCTCGAACACTCGACGGAATCCCCCTGGTCTCATCTCATGCACCTGCCCGCGGCCCAAGCGCAAGCGCTGCGGATGAGGACCTGGACGAGGATGGAAGTGGGATGCTTGGACCTTTTTCTCTTCCCTCTTGATTTTTCATGATTTTCTTGAACCGTTACATTAGACTATTGGAGCGCTGAGGCTTGTGAGTATAAGGCAAGTCGGCGCTTATTTTTGGCGACTAATCTACTACAGGAATTTCCCCTGATAATGCATGTAATCCGGCAGGCCATTTCTTATGCATTTAGAGGGCCCATGCATTTAAATCCCTATGCCAAGACTTGTACCAAAATCGACCAAAATCATTACCAGAATCATCAGATATTAATAGAATCTTCCTAAAACGAGTTAGATTTGAAGCTATTTACAACCCAGAGTAGGATCGAGATTAGGGTAGTTACCTTCTTTACCTATATTTATATACTTTCTACTATAAAAGTCTAACAAAGGGGTTTATTTAGTACGTAATATAATGTATGCTTCTACTTTCTTCCTTATCCTTCTTAGTACTTGTATATTATTAAAATCTAATACATCTTTCTCTATTACCTAATTGAGTAAATCGATAATATTAGTTACTGCCTCTTTAGTACTAATAATTATAGGCGGTCTAAACTCCCTATCGTCTTCGTCGTCTTTAGTAGTATATATATTATAGGTTTTAACCAACTACTCTTCGACGACGTATTTAAATACCTCCTTAGTATTAGTTGGCTTACTAAGTATAATATCTTCGTCGACGGGATTTATAAAATTAATTAGATCTATCCTCTCTTTAACCTTGGCGGTAGCCTTTTCGAAGACTTCTTTAAAGTTATTTAGCCTATTTTCGAGGAAGCTACGTAGGGGGAGGCTCTCCTCTAGTCCCAATACTATTAATTTCTTCTAATAATTAATAACGGTTTATTATTTTACGCCGTTATACTAAATACTTAAGACTTAATTAAGGGTATACTATAAGTTTATCTCTTTAAAGGGATTTATCCTTTTATCCCCAATTTCGAGGCATAGCTATTCGAAGTAGTAACAACGGTAATAGGACTTAAAAGTATTAATAATACTTTAGTCTATAGGCTAATATATATTCGTAACGTTAGGGGGTAAGTATGTAACTACAATATTAGAAAGAGGGGGCGCTAGATTTAAACTAACTTAATAACTAGAAAAGTTATTAAATAAAAGGATTATCCGCTAACTAGGCTTTTTATAAGTATAATAGGCGTAGAAGGATTGTAGCTACTCTACTATAATTATATCCGTTATCTATACCTTTTTGTTGTTTTTCTATACGATTCTAATAATATTGAAGTTGAATTGCCTTAAGGTATAAGGGACCTTTGCTTTACCAATAGCCTAGATTTTAAATTAATTATTATTAGTATTATTTATTGTGAGGGTAAGAGAGATATGTAATTTATTACGTTTAGTACTAGGTTTGACTTTAGACGAGAGATTAAGGTCTGGAGTTTAGCGCTAAAAGAGCCTAATTTCGTCTATATTGTATCGGTTACTTTTAGGGAAGTTCGCTACGAAGTTTCGTAACTCTACTATCTTTTCGAATATATAGGGATTAGTAATAGGCGTAGAAGTAGCCTCGCTAGCTATTATAGGGCTGGTGCCCGTGGCTAATATACCTGGCGATTGCCAGGCGAGCCCCGCTCACAGCCGGCCCGGCAAGGTACACCCAATCAAGTGCCTTACCGTACCGGCAACCCCCTAGCCCGTACGCGCGCTCGTCCTATAAAAGGATAGTTAGTTAGGCCTGCCTAATAGGTATTCCTTTCCCCTCTTTTCTTCTTCGTAGAACCTTATCGATTTATTAGGCCAATATCTATACCAATTGTACTACACCCCTTATATTAAGTTCTACCTTTACCTATATTAGCGGATAAACAGTTTTAAAGACGGATATCTTCTTTAGTAAATTTAAAGACGGAACTAATAATTTAAAGCGCAGTATTATAATATTTATTAATACTATAGTTGGACTCGCGGATATAAATATAAACGATATCGGAGTCGAAGAATTCTACAACTCCTAAGACGGCGGCGAATAATAAGAAGATAGCGGTACTATATTTAATAATAGTATTATAAAGGGCTTCCTTAAAATATTTAATAGTAATACTACCCTCTACAATCGTATTAAATCCCTTCTCTTTAATTCTAATTTTAATTTTATTTTCGCTCCGTATTTAAATTTTAGCTTTATAAATTCCGTTCCCGCTACTACTATTAGCAGAATTATAGGTATAATTAATACCCTAATTACTAATACTTCTACTAATTATAATAATAGTTATAGCACCCCTTATAAACGAAAGCCCTTCGAATTTCCTAAGTAGAATAGGCAGCTTTATACCTTCTTCTTTTACTATAATAAATTTATTAAAATATATAATACTAATATTAAGGTAAATTTACGTACCGATTGTAACGCTATTTAGTACGAAATTCTCAATATTCTTCCCGATAATAAACAATTTTAATTCGAAGGCTTTTAGACTAGTAAGATAACCTACGGAAAAGAAGACCCTATTATTCTTTTTAATTAAATCCAGGTTATTTTCAGCTCGTATTAGAACTAGGATACTATTTTTAATAAATTAGTTTATTTACGTTAGAAAGACGGAGAGTTATTTATTAATTTCCTAATTATATTTGACGATAAAATACTAAAGGTTAGGGGTTATAATTGGAAGAGCCTTATTAAACTAGTTTACCTTTATCGTACTATTAATTAGAAATTCTATAATAAATTTTTTATAGTTGAATTTTTTAAAGATTACCGTATTTATATTACTTAAATATAATATTATACCTTTAATTACGAGCGGACTACCGAATTTAAAGAAGATTATTATAAGTACTTTTATAATTAAAAGGGTCGCTCTTAAAATAATAGTCTTTACCTCCCTATTTTTAATATTAATATTTAATAATTTAATACCTAATACTAATAATCTTAGGCTTAATCTTCTTCCTCTTTTTTTAACGATCGCCCCTTTAATTATAATAGTGATATTATTATAGGATCTATTTACGTCGGCGCGAATAGAGGTTATAGTAACCGAAGGCGAGGCGGTTTAAATTCGGCCACTTCCTTTAAATATACTAAATAAATCTCTAATAATAAACGTTAAAAGTATAGGGATAGTAACCTCTATTTCCGTTATAGAGCTTTAAATTACTAGGTTAGAAATTATTTTTATTTGCCCGCAATCCCTCCTAATAATAATAATAACGTTTATATTTAGGTTACTATTACCGAAATCCTTCCACTTCTAAAAGAGGACGAAAAAGAATAGGATTCCGCCTTTAAATAAAGAAAAGAGTAGTTCCGGAGCAAAGTCGGGCTTTAGAGCCTAAAATAGATATATTAAGTAAGGTAGAAGAGTTTAAATTAAAGTTATAATTAGAAATAGAATTTATATTAATTCTATTTATTATTAATAACTATGATTTATTTTATATCCTTATCGATAAGGGTTGCTAATATTATATTGCAATTAGTAAAAAGGTTATTAAAGATTTTTAGATTCCTATCGTTCTTATTAAGTTTCGTTGTATTAAAAGAGTTTCTGCCGCTATAAAAGGTGCTACTATTTAAGGACTGGCCTACTTCTTAGCGGAGGTTAATAGTTACATTTATCCTATTTATACTTATATTGTTCTATTTTTAAAATTCCCTATTATTTTAAATAAATTATAGTTTAAGGCGATATATGCTTATTCTATTCCCTATGAGAAGCGGTTGTATATAAGTATTACAGACTATTAGATTCCTTATATTGGAGGCGAATAGGTCCTAAATATAGAGTTTATTAAGGATATTAAATCTATAATTTACGTATTAACAACTACTTTCGTTAATTAAATCCGTAAGATACGGAAGGAATTTGGCGGTAGAGTAGTAGATGAGGCTATATTTACAATTAGTTTAAAAGACGTTAAAAAGGTATTTTAATTAAAGAAAATTTATATAGAGGAATAATTTTGTAAAATAATCCCGAAGAAGTTCTATAACCTTTTACTTTTATAAATGAAGTAAAATACCAATAAATGTAACTTCTATCGTCTTAGGGTTGATTATAGGATTGAAATTAAAAAGGATAAGGACGGTAAAAAATTCCCGATTCCTTTTAGCCCCTTCTATAATATAATTTGTAAAGAATTTTTAGTTTTAAAGAAAATTTTAAAGGACTTTTTGGATAAAGGATTTATTTGTATTAATAATTCGGAGGCCGGAGCCCTTATATTATTTGTATAGAAGCTGGGAGGCAGATTCCGTTTCTATTACGATTATTAGGCCTTTAATACTATTATACGAGCGGACTATTACCCCCTTCTGCTTATTAGCGAAATGTTCCGTATTTTAAAAGGCGTTAAGTAGTATACTAAGGTCGATATAATATAGGCGTTCTATAAGATTTATATAACGATGGGCGAGGAATGGAAAATGGTTTTTCGAATATAATATAAGTTATTCGAATAGTTAATAATCTTCTTTAAGTTAATAAGTATATTAGTAACGTTCTAACGGTATATTAATTATATTTTTTACGAATATTTCGATAAATTCTGTATAATATATATAGACGACGTCTTTATTTATACTTCGGGTATAAAGGAAGATTACGAAGCGAAAGTCTATTTAGTACTATAAAAATTCTTTAAAGTAGGTCTATATTTTAACCCTAATAAATATAAATTTGCCGTTAAGAAGGTTAAGTATTTCGGTTTTATTATTTATACTAGTATTAGTATTTAAACCGACCCTGAGAAGGTTAAAGCCATTTTCGAATAGTTCCCCCCTAATTTTTAAAAGGGCGTTCGAAACTTCTTTAGGTTTATTAATTATTATAGGATATTTATATTATAATTTTTAAAGGTCGTTATATTATTAATAGTATTAATTAGTAAGGGTATAGCGTTCGAATAGACTAAGGAGTGCGAGAGCGCTTTCTAATTATTGAAAACGCTATTTATATATACCCCGATTCTTATAGAGTTTGACCCCAATAGGAAGATTTTTTTAAAAATAGATTATAATAGGTTCGTATTAGGTAGTATTATTTTGTAAGAGGTTAATAATTTTAGTAAGCGGGCGGTTATCGGTTACTATTTACGGAAGTTAAATATTATAGAACGGAATTACCTTATTTATAATAAAGAAATATTAATAATTATTAATTGCTTTAAATAATGGTCTATTGAGTTTTGGAGTTATAAGTCCTTTATTATTTTTATTAATTATTGTAATTTAAAATACTTTATAAAGATATAGCGCCTCTTTAAGCGTTAGGTTCGTTAGGTAAAGTACTTCTTTCGGTTTAATTTTAATATTAAATACTATTTGGGTAAGGAAGGAGTAGTTCCCGATATTTTATTTCGACGGGAATAGGATATACTTATAGAGTAGGACTAGGAGGCCTGCGACTTATAGATAATTTTAGATTCTGCTTTCGAAATTTATATTCTGCTTTGCATTTCGGCCTTTTATATAGTTTGCGTTGGGAAGGAGGGTGTAAAAGTATTTGAAGATCCGGATTTGTAATAGCTTTAGGATTAAACAGCCTTTAAGGATTCTTTTTATTAATAAGTTAAAATAATAGTTTAAAATAATAAATACTACTTCGACCCTTTTTTAAAGTTTAAAATTTAAATTACCGACTATAATATTAATTCTTATAGTTAGTTCTATTATTAAGGTTATTTTTAGGTCCCCGGAACCTTTATATATATTAAGTCCGATTCTATTAATCTTTCGGACTAATTTTAATAATTTAATATTCTTTATATAATCCTTATCCAAATTATTTATAATTCTTACGTTCTTAATTGAAACGCCCATCCTTCCACCATGGAGGCGCTGAGGTCGGGCCCACCAAAGGTGCCATGGAAATCCACACCAAAGGTCGTGGTCCGTGGGCCCACCGAAGCGCCGGAATGAAACGAAGTGGAAGGTGCGGCGTTTTTATCTATTCGGGCCCAATGTACAGAAACACGGACCACCTATAGACCCACTCTATACCCAATTAGGAAATCGTCAAGACACTGTGTCAATAGCAGCTCAAAAAAGCCACTTTTCGTCTTGCAATTGAGATTGCTCCTCAACCAGAAGATGCATCAAAGTGCACAAAGTATCGAAATGACCGCAAAATTGAGGCGAACATTTTGCACTTGGTTGCACTCCCTACGCTACACTGGTTGTTGAGAAAAGTCGAAAAGAGTGGTTTTTCTTATTGAAATGCGATGCGACCGTGGCGCCAAATGACGAAAATTTTTGAAAATGACCAAGTTAAATTGTTAAGGAGATAAGAAAATCAGCGATAAGGAAATTGTTAAGGTCTAATGATAAGAAAAGGGACGATAAGAAATTTGGAGGCGATAAGAATTTGAAAAGAAAATCCAAAATGGCCAAGTCTTTTCAATAAGGAATAACCCTAACCCTAAGAAAAGGGTACCAAAATAATCAGAAGGAGATGACGAACATTTTAGTCCCAGGTATAAGTTAATCCGGGCCTTGGTTGGAGAGCAAATCGGATTTGAAAAAAATTTAACGAATGAGTCTTTGAGAAGAAAAGTCTAGA
>RAKG01000137.1:0-86502 GCA_009802275.1 Neurospora sp. CHS-2018a | reverse complement strand
TCTTCCGATCTAGAAAAACAAAGAAAAGAAGAACTCACCCCATGCATCCTCTGACAAGTCCCACAATGACAATACTTGCTCGCCAACGGCTTTTCTCTCGACAACTCATACTGCACCTTCCCACAATGGCATTTTCCCTTCCACTTCACCTCAAACTTCTCGCCCCCTGCCTTGTCGTCATGGATCTTGTAAGGGGCGCGGAACTTCCATTCGTCTTCCGGTCGATCGGTGCGGTTGCTGGATTGGTATTGGTGAGGCTCTTCTTGCTCTTCTTCTTTGCCTTTGCCTTCGCCTTCGGAGCTGCTGCGCTTGTTGCCGCCTTCTTTGTCTTTGTACATTTTTATGAGGTTGTTGTTGGGGGTTGTTGAGATGCCTCTGGGACGGGTTGTGGTGGTGAGAAAGCTGGTTGTGGTTGTGGGAAGAAGCTGGGAGGAGGTAGAGGTTGCTTTGGAGAAGGTGGTGCTGGTGGTGGCGGGACGTAAAGCGCGGCGGGTGAGGAGGAGCATAACCTGTGCTGCGGTTCGAGCTGCGGGTTGGAATGATGCGAGGTTTGTTTGTTTACGTCAGTTGTTTGGTTGGTTGATTTCCTCTTTGAAGCTTCAGGAATTGGATAAGACCCGTAAGTTTGTAGTTTGTGGTACTGGTCGCGAGGAAGGTATCACAAGCTGATCTCTTTCAATTATCAAATGGACGTCTAGATCCAAACAACAGCTCATTCATTTTTTTATATTCCCCTTGGACACCTCTTTCACCTGCTTTCATCACGTCAATCTCCCGCCTCCCGCCTCTCACTTCCCTTCTTCTTCGTCCTGTCAATCTCGTTGCAAAAGCTCCGGGTAAAATCAATCAATGATGCTGCTTGGGCGTGCTCAAGAAATAGTCATTGTCGTCACCGATCAACGGGTCGTTGGCAGTTTTTGTCGTTCCAGAGCTCAGGAACGGACGCCGGACGGTCGGCGGACGTTCATCGCCGATGGATGTGGGGTAGTACTGACGTCATAGTCAATAGATCCGTTTTGTGTCGCTAGACAAGGGAGCGACCTTGCACAAAGGGACATGTGAAACTATTGAGAAACTGACCGCAAGAACCCATTGAATTGGTCAATTGCATGGAGCGGATTGGGTTTCGTTTTGTTTGTTTGTTTGTTTGTTTATTTACAACTTCTAGGAAGTGAGGTGTGAAGTCATCACCAGTTTTCCCGCTTTAGTGGGGCTCCTGATTTGGGGAATGTACATACGTAACCCTGAGATATGTGCATGTCTAACCCTGATGTTGGTACTTACACCAGTGCATCAACTTCCCATCTCTTTCTTCGCTTCTTCCCAAACCATGGCCACTCTCCAAGCTGCCATGGTTGGTACTCCAAAGCCTGGGGTCAGAACGGGCGTTTCTAGCCCTGACGAGTATCCTCACCCCTCATGAATCCCAAGAAGCAGTCTTCAAGGCAGAGTATGATCACTCCTCAGAGCCATCAGTTCCATCCTTCGCCCTCACACACTCAACAACACAACTCGCTCCCTCCACATCCACCCAGTAACCCTTAACCTCCAAGCCAGCCTTCGCACACAACTCGCGATAAGCCCTCTCATTCCTCAGCTTTCCACCCAAATTCATCATCACCATATCCACCAGTCTGTTCTCCGGAGTCGGTTTGTCCAGCAGGACTCCCTCCATGATGACGATCCTTCCCTCGCTGCCGTGGAGCGCACACCTCAAGCGCTTCAGAATCCAGACCGCCTGCTCGTCGCAATAATCAAGCAAGACGCGGCGGAGGACGTAAACCGCTGCTCCCATGGCTTCCTCGGGTTGGCAGTTGAAGAAATCATGCGCCATCGTCTTGACACCCTTCAATCTCTCATCACCACCCTCAATGTTCTTTGCGACCTGGTCAATAACCTCGGGCCGGTCCTGCAAGATGCACTGCTCCGGCTTAACCTCCGGGATGTTAGCCAGGAGGTTGGCTAGGAAGTGACCCAGTCCGCCGCCGACGTCGACTACCAAGGGCTTCAAACCGGGGTTGGTATATCCGAGGATGTGYTGCTGCTGCTGCTGCTGTTTCTTCAGGGCAAGTTCGGCAAGCCAAGTGAGCGAGAACTTCCTCTCCGGATCCTCGGCATTAACACCCCTATATCCACCAACGCCCAAATCCCCACCCAAAGCGCCCTGCGCACCCTTATCCTTGGCCGCCATCGCCATCTCAAAGTGGCGCGCGTACTCCGGGTAGCGGGCTTTGACTTCCCACGGCGCCAGGGCCGGGTGGCCCCAGCCGAGAGAGAAGGGGGTCGGGACGTAGTAGATTTTGTTACTACTGTCTTGTTGTGCGCCTGAGCCTCTCTTGGTCGTCGTCACGACAATGCCAGTGCCACTATCGTCGTGGATCAAGATCTCCCTACTACTATCCGTTGATGGGTGGGGTTCGTGTCTGTCGTAGGTCGAAAAGTACTCGGGCCACTTGGCGAAGCCCTTCATGCCGTTGCCGAAACCAACGATGGCGAGGGCAGCGGTGGCCGGCGAAGTGTTGGTACGAAGAAGGCGGGAGATGCGGGTGTGGGAGATGTGGGTGGGCGGTCCTCCTCCGTCCTCTTTACCGTCGATACTGCGGGAGCCGATGAGTTTGCCGGTGGAGATTAACATGCAGGCGATGCGGGAGACGAGGTTTTCGTCTGCTTCGATAGCGCGGGCAAGGTCGGCGATGGAGATAGAGCCCGTGAGAGGGATGTGGTCGAAGGCGCGCCAGTGGAGGAAGATGTTCCAGGCTGAGACGTCTGCGATCTGTGGGACATGTCTGTCAGTTGACGACTCAAGAGTATTTGGGGGCTGAGAGGGAAAGCGAGCTTACGGTGACCCAATCCGACTTGAGCAGGTCCATGGGCGGCGCGGTCTCAAAGGCGATCTTCTTGCCTAGCTTCGCAATGCGCTGGCGGAGCATGATCTCCTCAGGCGACGGTGGGAGAGGTGCATGAGAGGGGACATCGCTGGGCTTTGCCGACTCAGTAGGGCTAAGCTTGCTGTCGATAGTCGCTTTGAGCTTCTTAGCGTCGGCGAGGAGGTCTTCAGCGGCCTTGACGAGGTCGAAAGCCGGGGCGCTCGGGGTCGGGGTGGTAGCTGAGCTGGTTGCCTTCTCGGTCTTTAGCTCGCTCTCGTTGGTGGTGCTGCCATCACTACCCTTCTTGTGCTGGCTTTTGCTGCTGCCCTCCGTGCCCTCGTTGCTGCTTTCGTTCTCGCTCTCAGTTTGGGGAGTCGGGACGAATGAACTCTGCGAATCCATATCTTCGCTCTTGTTCTTGTTGTCTGCCTCAAGGGTGGACATCGACACGTTGGATTTCGGGGTCGCCATGTTGGGCTACTTGGCGATCGATCCGCGCAGTTTCCGAAAAATTTTGTCGGCGCAAGAATTGGAAAAGTCGAAGGCTGCTGGATCCCAAATGCTTTTATACCCTCGACCCGCATTGTCATCTCATGTTGGACCCAAGTGAATGCCTTCGCGCCCTTCACTGCTTGTTCGGACATCTGGGCATTGGCTGCGCCACAATTCTCAGCTCGGTCCGTTCGGCGAACGGTACTCGGGACTAGACGATGCCGCATCACGGTGAATGGTTGGGGAAGGGCGGGCGATTTCTTCAATCCCATGTTTGCCGATGTCGAGGAGTCGGGCGGCTCAAGTGGACCAACGACCAGGGGCAATTGTGTTTGTTCGGTCGCGAACATTCCTCTCAGAAGTCCGAGTTGACCGAGTTGCCGCGAGTTGCCGGCGGTCGGCACTTTTTTCATCCGGACTATCGCAGGCAGCATCGCTCCTTTCACATGATTCACCAACAGCACCGCCGGCGGGTCAGCTGGGTGACCACGGCACCTGCAAAATGCAAGTGAACTGCGCCAGGGGAAGGAGCTGGTGAAGCGAATTACCATCTGGACATTGCGGTCTTCCTTGCACTCAATTGACAACGGTCACGTGGAATCTGTCCCTCAATGGTGGATTGGATACAGAGGAGTGTTCTCATGGCTGATATTATTCCTTTCCTACCAGAACTGCGCAAAAGACTCGCTCAGGACCTTCAGTAACTCCCATTCCCCTTAACATCATGCATCATCTTGACCCTCCTCTGCGTCCACTCCCAGCAGCTGATGGCCTCATATTTCTTCTCTTCACCCTCTTCCACACAACCGTCCAACACCTCACACGTCTCGTTCAAGTTGAACCCGAAAAAGAAGGCCATGCTCAACCTCTCTTTCCCAGAATAGTTCTGCACCCGATGCACCGTACTGACATACCTATCGTTTGTGATGCGCTGCATGTAATCCCCAAAGTTGACCACAAACGTCCCCGGGATCGGCTTCGCATTCAACCACTGCCCCGATCTTGACAAGACTTGCAATCCTCCCACCTCGTCCTGACCCAGGATCGTAAACAGCTGGAAGTCGGTATGCGACCCAATCGACACCTTTGTCTCGTCTCCCTTGTTCTTCTGCTCTTTCTCCTCCATGGATAGTAGCGGTGGATAATAGTTGACAGCCATCCCCAAATCAGGCCATTGACTCTTCTCATCAAACGCCGTTTCTTCCAATCCCAAAGATAATGCGAACGCCCGCAGAAGGACCCTCCCTAGCGCCAAGACAGCTTGGAAATACCGAATTATTGCGGCCTTGAACGCCGGAGAGACGGCACTCCATGGGTAATCGTCGGCGTCATGCTTGATGAACCGCCTCACCTCCTCCGGGATTTTGGTCAGGTCGTCATCCACGCTGGGGTCGTAGCGGGGATCATACCTCCAGGAGAAAGACTCTCGATGATCGACGCTTTCGAAGGGGTTGACGCGCTGCGTGAGAGGAGGTTTCCAGCCGTATTTGTATAGACTTTTGTGCATGCTGGCTTTCTCTTTCTCTTCCACCGGTCCCCTGAAAAACCTGAATGCCGATTCTTCGGCTTGGTCAATGACAGTGGAGGGAATCTGATGGTCTTTGATGTAGAAGAATCCGTTGGTTGTGGCTGCTTGGCGGATCTGCTGCGCCACTTGGAGACGATCTTGGAGGGAAGAGGAGAAGAGGGGAGCGAGGGAGATGATGGGGAGTTCGGAGGGGAGGGCGTCACGGGGCGGATGGGGGAGGATGGAGCGGGTTATGGGGCCGTTGCCAGAGGTTAGGCGGAGCGTTGTTGGAGGTTGGGATGGGGTGGACATTGTGATGGTCTTGCGGGGGGTGAGTGGACGGATGCTGGGTTGAACTTGAGCGCGTTTGACGGAAGGGAATTGGACTTAAGTAGCTGTGCTATAGGTCCGTGTTCTCGTGGGTTCTTGTGGTCTGTCGAGTCACTGATACCTTCTAGTCCGGCAATGAAGGTGACGGTCGTCTGGTTGCGGGTGGCTCCAGTGTCGTGACGGACACTCAACGTTTGTCGACAGGCGACACTCGGCGGTGATCGTACGACTGGCGGCGTTTGACTTAAAAGGGCGGATGTTGGTGAAACTGCAGTCTTCCTGTTCAGAAGGTGATGAGTTTGCCTTGATATTCTCTCCGAAAGCAGGTTGTTATGGAGGAGGAGAACAGGTCGAGATTCGAGAGGGGTCCGGTCATCCGGATATCACATACCCCGGACAGACATGGTTATCAACCCAAGAACAGACTATGCCTGTTCCGGATCTCGGTTATCTTGCTGATGGCACAGTATCGACATTGATGAGAGGGTTTTGTTTGTCTTCCGAGGGAGTCGAGCCTCATGACCCCCAATCTTCGGGGATCTCCGATGGACCTCTCGGCAGCCTCCACCGGCATCTTCGAATGTCAGATGGAGGAGCGGCGTCACTCCCGTTTTTGGACACCGAATCATGGCAGGAAAACGAGAAGAGTCGCGATTAAGGATTTGAAGTCGTCAAACAAGTACTATGAGCATCAATTTTTGGGTGAAAGGGATGTAAAGGCCGTCATACTTGCGAGTCCTTCCAGAGAGGAAGGGAGGCAGCCGCTGACAGGGGGTTAGGGTTCTAAAAGCAGCAGATGAACTCGCGGCAGGCACCATGCTGTACCATTCCAATGGGATATGCAGGGACATCTCAGCTGGGACCCCTTCCAATGCTGATGACGCCGCCATATCGTGCTGAAAAGCGGGAAGTGATGTTGAACAGCTTGGATCTCCCAATCGATCTTACACAGGGTCGGCGTTCTTTAATACTTCGAGATATTCATTGTTGACATCGAACCCAACCCCTTACGCCAAGTGGGGCTCAGATGCCAGCCGGTTGCAACCACCACCTCGGTGAAGTTCACAGCGAGCTACATCGCACTAACAAGCATCATTCGGTGATACGACTGCCGAAGCCAAGCATCCCGCGATGCACTTACACAGGAACACGTTCCCCCGCGCCGATGCCCGCCTATCACTTCCCCAGTTCGTGACCAAGTGACACTATTAACTTGGTGCGACATCGGGGACCGGTTGCCTCTTCCTCTTTCTCCTCTCCCTGCTGGCTGCTGCTGCATCTTCCCCTCTTACAACATCTTCTTCCTCTCTTACAACTCCCATCGATCGATCGAACTCCCACCATTCGAACATCTTCCAACGAACTTCCTCGCAACAACCACTTCCCAGGGGCAGTCTCGCATCACCGAACTGAACAAAGACCATCAATCCACCATCAATCCAACACCCGCAACAATGACCGCCTCCTCCTCCATCCCAGTCCCCCCAAAAGGCGTCTGGGTCCCCTCCCCCACCTTCTTCACCCGCTCCTCCCCCTCTCCCCTTTCCGCCACCATCCCAGCCGTCGACTACGCCGCCCAAACAGCCCACACCCTCTTCCTCGCGCGCTCCGGCATCACCGGCGTCGTCCTTTTGGGTTCCACAGGCGAAGCAATGCACCTCTCGCGCTCCGAGCGCTCCAAACTTATCCAATCCGTCCGTCAGGGGCTCGACGAAGCTGGTTACCAAAAATTTCCGATCATGGCGGGTGTTTTGACCAACGGGGGGGTGGAGGAGACGGTGCAGTGGTTGGATGATTATAAGGAGGCCGGGGCGGAGTTTGGACTGGTGTTGGTGCCGGGGTATTTTGGGCAGGCGGGGACGGCGCAGGAGGGGGTGGTGAGGTGGTTTGGGGAGGTTTTGGAGGGGATGTCCAAGGAGGGGAATAAGGAGATGGGGGTTGTGGTGTATAATTATCCGGGGGTTACTAATGGGGTGGTTTTGGAGCCGGAGGGGTATAGGGAGTTGGCGAGGAATGGGAGGGTTGTTGGGTGTAAGATGTGAGTTTCCCCTTGTCTTCCCTTTGGTGAACGGCTGGATGTTGTGGTTTGGTTGGGCAGAAGCTTGGGCATGCGGTGATGGAAGATGAAGTCGAGCGGGAGCCAGAGAGAGATGGGCTGGAAGCTTGTCAACTGGAAGATTAGACCAAACCGATACTAACAGAGTGCCAAACAGGTCCCACGGCAACATCTCCCACCACCTCCAAGTCTCTCTCGACCCCGAAATCAACCACGAACGCTTCCGCGTCTTTTCCGGCTTCGGTCAACAACTCGGCCCCATTGTCTTGTTCGGCGCAGCCGGCGTTATCGACGGCATGTCGGCTTACTACCCGAAGACGGTTGTCAGGCTATTCGAACTAGCGCAGAAGGACGATCTCAGACCGTCGGAGAGGGCGGAGCTGAACAAGTTGCAATATGTCGTGAGCAAGGCAGAGGAGTTTGTGGTCAAATACGGCTTGAAGGGTATCAAGGAGGCGACGTACAGGGTTGCGGGCTTTGGAGATTTGGAGGCGGCGAGAGTGCCGGTTGTGGGCAGGATGGGGGAGAAGGAGTGGGAGGAGGGGAGGAGGAAGTATTTGATGGAGATTGAGGAGATTGAGAAGACGCTTTAGGTTACAAGCAGGAAGGAAAGCAGGCATCGAATAGGGGATGGTTAGTTAGTCCTTGATGATAATATCATGTCTCTCATTACGGCAGCAAAGCAAAAAGGACAAAAAATGTGGCCCGTACCGGATTCGAACCGGTAACTTCCACGCCACCCTAAGGCCGCGAAACAACACGACGATATGCCGGATTAGGTGGTGTTGACCGTTACACCAACGGACCACGGAAAGGTATGTAGGAAAGTGCACTTGTATACCCTAGACCGGCGGCAGTTGGGATGAGGAGGGGCAAGCTGGAAATATTACAGTAACCGGGCTAACGAGAAGTTCCAGACTCAACTTGACTCCTGTATGTCACCTCTGAATGATCAGATGCATAACACCCACTCCTTCACTCCTCACGAATTCTCACTGCACTATACGACAGCACCTGTTGATCCTAACAAAAAAGCTTGGAAGTTGGAAATCCCACCCCCCATATCATCGGCATTCACCCATGTACCCGGTGGCTACATACTGCCGATACTACTTCCAACTAACTTCTCCAAGAAACTTGATCCCCCATTTCTCCGGGCGGCCGTTTACATTAAACCACAACCATGTGCACACTTTCCGGCAAAATAGGCCAAAACACTATAACTCTGGCTTATGACTTGACCACTAAGCTCTGAAAGACCGGTCATAGGCTGAGTTGGTGTTTGGCGATATTAGTAGTAATAATGGCCATATTGTTTGGATGCGTTGTGCTGCGCTGAGAAGGCTAAGATGGGAAGTGATTTGCAAGGTAAGGGTTTGGGGGGGATTTAACCTATGACCTGGAGTGTTTGTCTGGTGATGGGTGATGGGTGAGGTTAGTACTGGAAAAAGTAACGACTTCTCATCTCGATGTAGGACGACTTTGCTTGTTCTTTTTCAATTCTTTAAACAGTTATGCTCCCATCTCACGGTCTTTGCGCTGCCATAAGTTGCCGGCCTCTCCTCCTTTCCTTCTCGACAGTCCTTCCTCCCCCTTTCACCACAACCACCCAACTCCCATCAGACACCGGCACCCATCACCGCCTCCCCAAATCATCACAACCACCACAATGCTGTGGCCATCCCTCCTCGCCCTCACGGGCTTCGCGGCCGCCGCCCCAACCATGCTCCGCTTCGGCTGCTCCCAAATCGTCATCGACCGGGTCGACCCCCTCGTCAACCCCGGCCAACTCCCCTCCCCCCACCTGCACCAAGTAGTAGGCGGCAACGCCTTCAACGTCTCCATGCCCTCCCAAGACATCTCCCAGCTCGCCTCCTGCACCACCTGCTCCTACGCCGACGACTTCTCCAACTACTGGACGGCCAACATGTACTTCCGGGCGCGCAACGGAACCTATAAAAGAGTTCCGCAGATCCCCAACCGCGAGTTGTTTAGCGATAAGTTCACGGCCCAGACGAAGGGCGGGTTCGTGGTGTATTATGTTAGTCCCGGGAAGGGACAGGTGACGGCGTTTAAACCGGGGTTTAGGATGTTGGTGGGGGATGCGAATCAACGCACTAAGAAGGGGAGCGGCCAGGGGATGAAGAGTCAGACTTGCTTTAGGTGTTACTCGGGACCGAATTGGAAGGGGGATGATGCGGCGCCTTGTCAGGATGCTAGGTGAGTTGTTCTTGACCACAATGAGTTGGATGAGTTGGTTAGAGGTGCTAATGGTGGTGAACAGGCTTGATACGGAGGCGTTTCCGACTGGACTCTGCAGTGGTATCCGGTCTAATATCCTTTATCCTACGTAAGCCCTTCCCCTTTTCCCCCCTTTCCCTCTCATGGACATAGAGGCATCACCACACAGACTGGAGGCTAACACCATGCTTCCAGCTGCTGGGACGGCAAAAACCTCGACTCCCCCGACCACAAATCACACGTCGCCTACCCCTCCGCCGGCCCGGCCTTATCCACCGGCTCCTCAGTCGGCACCACCTGTCCTTCCACGCACCCGGTCAAGATCCCGCAAATCATGCTCGAAATCGTATGGGACACGACGCAATTCAACAACAAGGCGGACTGGCCGGCGGACGGATCGCAGCCGTTTGTCTTGAGCACGGGAGATACCACGGGATACGGACAACATGGCGATTATGTTTTCGGGTGGAAGGGCGATAGCTTGCAGAAATTGATGGATGATAATAAGAATTGTATGGGGAGTGCGTGTGGTGGACTGAAGGCGCAGGATGCGGGGAAGGCGAATGCTTGTAGGGTTAGTGGGAAGGTGAGGGAGGAGTGGGAGGGGTGGTTGGAGAAGTTGCCGGGGATGGAGATGCCGATGTAGAGTGCCGTGTGGACTGCCTCTGGGGAATGGGATGAGAACCTAAGGTTAGGAAGAGTGACGATTAGGGGTTGTCTGGTGTTGAGTGATGTGGATAGAAGTAGATGAGTGGTAGATTGTGGGCGGATTGTTACCTGGTCTCGGTACCTCTAGATGGGTCGTCGTTATGGTTGAGAGCCTTGGTATTGAACTGAACTCGCACATGTCTCGATCGCTTGCTAGTGGATAGTCCCGGCGGTGTGTGCCGCTCCTGCCTGCCGTCCTTTCCCGCTGCCCTGCCGGCCGCCTCGCAGCTGGGCCGCTTCCACCTTGCCCCTCGTCATCCCAACTCCCGCCGGTCTAGGGTGGAGGTATATAGGTCCCCTTCCCTGCATACCTTTCCGTGGTCCGTTGGTATAATGGTCAACACTATCTAACCTGCCGTATTGCTGCCGTATTGTCGTGTGCTCCGCGGCCGTACGCCAGCGTGGAAGTTACCGGTTCGAATCCGGTACGGGCCATACTTTTTTCTTCTTTTTTCCCCCCTTTTTGCTTTGCTTCTGTGATAAGAGACGTGATATTCCAGCTTTTATCTGGCCTGGTGGTCCGTAGACTTCATTTGAGCGACGGCAACGAGTTAATGGTTGATGCTTCATTCCTTGCAAGGATGGGAACTGTCAAACCTTGGGTTTGAGGCTGAAGAATGAAGATTGGAGCTTCGATGGCGGAAATGGGTTGAGGGACAGAGAGTGAAAGACACGCGCCCGAGGTGGTAGAATATAATTCACAGGTGATGTTAAGAAGGAGGGGGGGTATTAGGGGTCAGGGGAAAGAGTTTGTCCGGGCAGAGATCGGGCAGAGATCCATTGATTCGCTGCTGACCTATGTCTACCGAGTTACAGCCGTTGGGTCTCAATTGTTGCCCAATATCCCGTGAGTGGCTGGCGTCCATTCCTCTGGCAATCCGTGATAGGCTGCTACGGTCGTTTGCAAATACGTATGGAGGCCTACAAGTGAATGGCCATAGGCCCCACGCATGTATCGAACCAGCTTGAAACAGACAAACAAACACTGAAGGGAACAGGACCCCAATCAGCGGAGCAAGAAGTACATAAACAACGGACCGCAGCAGGAGAAGGCATGAGAGAACAAGGAGCGAACATGAGGTCAAGTGTCGGATGAATTCGCCAGTTCATATTTCTCGCTGTCCCCTTCAAACAAACTTGGAAACGCGAAGCTAATATCTCCTTTCATCAGCACCCGTCATCTCTTTACCATGTGCCCGTCAGCTGGCAAAGACCTTTGATCTCCACGCCGTGTTTGTCCGGATGTGCAAACGTCCTTCATTCTTTATATAACTGTCCCTCAACGGATGTCTGCTCCAAGAAACCTCAATTGGTTTGCAACTTCTGCCGACTGTTGTCTGTTGGACCTGACTTATGGAGAACAGATCAAACGCTGGAAGATCGGATATCACCTGTACATTATCATCCGCTTCTTCCAACTCCATCCGCAGAAGAGCGTCTTCAAAGTTCGGACGACAACAAGCTTTGACGTGACAACCGGACGGAGGCAGCTGGTACCCTCGCCTTTCGCCCTTTACCCTTCATCTTGCGATCTCTTGCCCCGCACGCCCGACCTCACTTCTTCTTCTACCATATCCCCCCTCCAAGAAAGAAGGCTCCTTCCTCCAACATAGCAAAGCCTTCTGTCTCTCGCCCTCCACTCGGGCAATAACTCTCGCCACACGCGCGCGCAACTGCCTCACCGAAGCAAGCATCAAGGAGCCGCATCATGGCCTCCAGACATCAGACCTCCCAGGTCACTCAGCCCATGGGCAAAGCGGCGATGGGCCGTCAGGTCGCTGAACCCATCGTCGCCTCCGAGGAGTACATGCGGTACCTGACCAAGCTGATTCCTTCTACAACGGAACTCATCAAAGCGGGCTTCGTGGTGACCCCGCTCACACAGGAGGAGCTTCAGGCGAAGGTCAAATGCAAGAAATGCAACAAGAAATGTGAGTGGCGTTCTCATGTTCACACAATCCTTCGTTAGGTCCCCCATTACTGACTGCGACTGTGCTCTCACCAGGCACAAAACCCGATCGCCCACCTAGAAACCCCTCCCACGTCGGAGACATAGAGGGCTCCAACAACAGCAACTTCACGAACGAAACTACTGCTCTGCAGGCTGGCTCAAACCACAGAGACAAGCGTAGACACCTTGACAGGAGCCATGGCAAACCGCATGATAAGGGCAAGCAGACGGAGCCTGGTAACAGCAACCAAAAGGAACCCAGGGTTATCTGCAAGTACCACCCGGGACGGGTCAACAACAAGGTAAGTCCTCCCCATCATACTCCCCCCTCTCACCAACCCCTCATCCACCAAAAGACCTCCCACTAACCCATCCCCCTCCAGACCTGGACCTGCTGCTCCCTCCACGTCTCTCAACCTCCCAGTCCCTGCTCCGGCGCCCCCACTCACACCCCCCTCACTTACGCCCCCGGCGCCCTCGAATCCCGATGGCTCTTCCTGCCCACCCCTCCTCACCCTTCCTCCAACCCTCAGGCCCCTCAATTCCGTTCCGCCGTCGCCATCGACTGCGAAATGGGCGTCTCCACCGACCTCGAGTCCGAACTCATCCGTCTGTCCTTGATCGATTATTTCTCCGGCCAAATCCTAATCGACAGTCTCGTGCGCCCGCTCGTCCCAATGCAGCACATGAACACGCGCTACTCGGGCGTCACACGGCAAGATATTACCAACGCGGTGCGCAACGGGACTTGTATCCTCGGCGGCCTGGAGGAGGCGCGCAAAGAAGTGTGGAAGTTTGTGGGACCGGAAACGGTGGTGGTTGGACATAGTGTGAGGAATGACCTATGTGCGTTGAGATGGATTCATGGGAGGTGTGTGGATAGTTTGTTGGTGGAGGAAGGGGTGAGGAAGAAAATAAAGGCAAAGGAGGAGGCAGAGTGGGAGGAGAAGATGGATGGGGAGATTTCGAGGATGTTGTTGATGGCGGCGGCGGCGGGGAAACATGATGCTAAGGCTAAATCGGAGTTCCTGGAGAAGGAGGAGGAGAAGATCAATAAGAAGGAGGAAGAGGAGAAGAAGAAGAGGGAGAGGAGATCACGGGAGGGGATGTCGTTGAAGGCGTTGACTGAGAAGAAGCTGGGTCGTGTGATTCAGGATGGTGGGAAGAAGGGGCATGATAGTGTTGAGGACGCTGTGGCGGCTAGGGATTTGATTCATCACCATATTCTGGGTCTGATGCAGAAGGATAAGGAGAAGAGGGAGGCCGAGAAGAAGACCGAGAGGGAGGCTGAGGCTACTTTCCCTCGGCCATTGGCAGAGGACATGATAGTCGCGGAAATCGGTTCGGTATTTACCGCTTTCTGATGACTGGAAGTCCTAGAAACGCAGGTAATGGCCCTTCGCTCGGACTTTAACGTCCAGGTAGCCGCCCTGAAGACACTTCAGGCCATGATGAGCCGGAGTCGTAGATAGTTGGGAGCGCAAGCAGAGGCTGGGGTAAAGCTGCCAGGTAGCTTGGCAGGTGAAAACAAAGAGCCAAAGATCTTGCCCATATGGAAAAGACTTGTATGTAAGAGAAGAAAGCAAAGAAATAAACCATCAAACCAAATGCCGCTGTAGTCGCTATCATCCAAGTCCCTGTTACTCCCACGTTGTTGCACATCCATTAACTCCGGACCTTTCTGGCCATGCTAGGTAAATCCCTCCTCTTTCCTCTTTCCTCTTTCCTTTTTCCTTCACGTTCGATGTTGTCATCAACGACGATGCTTTCCCGCGTCAAGGTGTCTCTTCAAGCGGTCCTTGCGGCGGAACTTCAATCCACAGCCACTATACGAGCAAGGAATCTCTAGGCTCAAGCTCCACTTTGTACCGATCAGGTCCTCAGGTCTATCATCATGTCTGTCATCAATGTGTCGCTGCATGTCCCTTTTAGTGGTCGATGTGTGGCCGCAGGTGTTGATGGGGCAGGGGATGCACCGGCGATCGGAACCTGAAGAGCTTGGACTTCTATGGCGAGGGCGAGGAATGTCAGTTCGTAGTTCGCATCATGACGTTCGAGCGTGGGCTCCGGTGGTAGTTGTGAGTGGTTGAGAGGCGCTTACCCGGAGTCGGTATTGTCTTGAGGAGATGGAGCATTGGCTGATAATCCTGAAACCTCTGAGGTTGCGATACCTCTGCTGTTGGAAGACTGGCCGATAGAGAAGTCGGCTTCGAGAGAATTGCTCATCTGGCACGGATCGGAAGCGGTGGACGTGGGCATGCCATTTAACTGGAGGTCGGGTATGTCCATCTGGCTCTCAATGGGGCTGAAGCCATTTGCGAAAGTGTTCCCAGCCGTCAGAGAAGAATTCCATGGTATGAAATCGCTGGAATCAAAGGGAGGGTAAGGGATATTGTTTGAAAGGTCATTGGAAGCAGAGTGGTTTGTCTGAGGAGAGTTTCCATGAGGAAAGGATGGTGGATTAGCTGCCAAATTGGCAGCACAGGAGTCTGGAGGACGGTTAGGTTACAGTTGATAGTTAGACGTTAATACTCCCCGTTATAGAAGACATGGTACTCACTGGAGAAAAGTTCTCTGCATGGAATCCCGAGCCACCTGCATGTGCATCACCATATCCTGTACCAGCTATCGCGGATGTCCACTGTCCATATGCCGCAGGCGCGGGGGTTGCTGAGAGGGCAGAGAAGTTGTTCGTAATTCGTGATTGGATGCGCTTGACATCCTCGCAGAGCTGCAAGAACCTCTGGTAATGCCAGGCTTGGAGGGTAAGGGCTTCCTGCAGAGAGTGGTGGCTACCCCCGTCCTCGAACGGGAGGTCAAGTGCTGCGCTTCCACGTTGCAAGAGGGGCGGGTCGATGACCGAAGGGTCGATTGGACAGCCCTACAAGTATGGTAACACTCAAAGATTAGTGGACGGGAACATCTGGAGCTGGGTCTTTAACTTTTCCACTTATTCATCTCACCAAGTCATGGGGGTTCGCGTTTGACCGGCTGTATTGGGTCTGCGCCTGATTGATGCTCGGGAATGGAAAGATCGGATTTCCAGATGAAGGCGCTGAGGTCGAAAAAGACTGGCCTTGAGCATTCAACGCAGGTGCCGATGCTGGAGTAGACGCGTCGCCGGCGTGGGAAAGATTCATGTAGTCAGAATTGTGTTCTATAGGGCTAGAGGCCAATCCGTTCGCGATCATGTACGAGAATTCGACGGGATAAGACATTATTCCCAACTTTCGTGTGTTTGCAGTGAGTGGTAAAAGTAACAAGTTGTGATGTTTACTACGGACGACATGTTTGACAGCATTTCAGGTCCTGTTTTATACCTACATATATTTCCTGCTAAGGTGCATGTTCTCTGTTGAAGTGACCGTGAAAAGAACCTACTATAGAAGACGCATTTGAACGGGCCGAAGCCTATTATGTAGTTCATATATCGTCCCCGCCCAGAGTGGGTATTTGAACGTGTGCGATCAGTCGTGACCCGCATTAACTCACTAACAGATTGGTTGAATCCCCTGTTGGGTCCAGATATACCCGGCGCTATACCTGTTTTGAGGGTATCCAAATCGACTGAGAAAATGCGGTAGCCACGGAATCTGCTACAGGGCCTCCGGGTCTCACTCACCAGGGGTTTCCCGCGCTGAGTCGTCGTGAAACAACACCATAGGTCCAGCCTCTTCAGGCTTACAGGCCTGCCGCGATGGCCTCAGGCTAGATTCCGTCCACTGACGACGCGAACCAGTTCCATTGACCAGACAGGATCGAAAAGTTAACCATGAGGCCCTGGAAGCGAAATTGGAAGCGCAAATCGTCGGTCCATTTCACACGCAATGTGAGCGTGTCGCGAGTTTATTCGAGCGGGTTGGTCCGCCGAACCGTTATCCCGCTTCGGGCCCCTTCAGCCCCTTTGGCCCCCAAGCCACTCATGGCCTCAATCGCGAGGAAGCAAGACCATTGGGTGGGTGTTGTGTTTCGAAACAGGGGCACGACCAACCTGTTTTCCGATTGAAGATGACCGGGAGAGATGATGAAGGTCGGCTGGTTTGATGAAGTCGGCAAGGTCGGGTGCTTGGAGTTTGGATGTTTTCCAACCAGCGCGTGCGGCTATGTCCCCGAAGGAAGCAGCCGGCTTAGATGGCGGGCTAACAATTATGGCACGGGGTTTTACCGGCTTTTGCGACGGGTATTGCTAGGGAGTTAACATTGAGAGCATCTCCCGTCTCCCGTCTTCCCTTCCATGGCAACCTCAATGGCGTCCTTAAAGCTGGATGAAATCCTTCAGTATGGCAAGATAACGGGACTTCTGAGCAACTCGAATATTGAAAGATTCACTTCAGCAATAAAAGCATTTTCGACGATTTGATAAAGGGCCCAGATGTTGTGGCTTCAGTTGTTTTGCTGACAATGCCAGCATGCAGAGGCCCAGCCGCCAAGACCCATACATAAGAATCCAACCACCACGCATTTCCAACAAGAAGCGCCAATGGTCTAACGGCTAGGATTCATCCCTTCCAAGGATGAGGTGGGGGTTCGATTCCCTCTTGGCGCAACTTTTTTTGGTACTTTTTTCGACCTTTTTACTTTGATATTTTGTCGTCGGCTCACTGCGCAATGTTCGTTCTTTTTGTCTCTTTTTCTGTGTGAAAGGTTGTCGAGTTTTGGGGGGTTCGTTGTGTTTGACAGCGTCAATGAACGACGCCATGCCAAGACTGGTGATGCCTCACCAGTCGTGCCAAAATCCATCGATTTGCCATTTTCGGACACAACAGGAACAATTCCAGGTGGTGAGCACGGCTATTCGATTGACGCGAGTTGGTTGTTCTTCTTATGCAATTCAGGTACGTCTAATAAGATTGTCCAAAAACTAATAGCATCAAGCAGAATCACAGAAACAAGGTGTTCCATCCGCATAAACATCATACAAAGAAGATCGCAGCCCAACTCCCGTGCGCTTTCCGTTGCCCGTGGCTCCTTGCGCTTCCTCCTCATACATTCAACATCACTCCTTTCCTTCGTAACCGAAACGTGCCAAAAGAACACCAAAGTCCGACGACAAGCACAACCCAGCGCCTTAGAAGTAGAAGTCCCAACCCCCGACAGCAAGCGGCAACATGAACATGAAAGCAGGCAAAAAGAACCCCAACCCACGCTATCCAGCTCCGACCGCGACGGCGCGACCCACCCCAGCGCCGAACCGCAACCGATGCCCACCAACGGCCCTTAGAGAACCCAGATCAAACGGCAAACCTAACAACCCTCCAGCCCCTCGGGTACTTATCCCCCTCCCTATCGACATCACCATCCACCGGAGGCAGCCAGTGCGCATGCCCCCCTCGCCAGTCTGATGCATGGCCTGATCCCGATCCCGATCCCGAGCTCACATGCGAAGCCTGCGGGGGATAACTCACCGAGTGCCGCCTCCGGGGGCGAGGGACATCAAGTTCCGGTGCACTCGGGGCGAAGGCCCGTCCAGTTCGCGGACGAACGTCCCAGTGGTTGTTTTGGGTATTAGGGCTCGGGATGTTCCAATCAGTCAGCCGATCATCAGAAGATCGGCGCTCGGGCCTGTCATCGTGCCTATCGTGATGATGCCGGCGATGATGGCGGTCGTTCACGTTGTGGTGGTCCCGAGGACGGTGTCCGTGTCCGTCTTTGTGCCCGTGTCCGTGCCCGTGGCGAATGTCGTCGGGGCGCCAGTCACGGTCACGATGGAAGTTCGTCTCTTTTGAAGAAGACCGCGGCCAGTCGTATGTGTACTCGTACTCGCGCTGGTGGTCGCGGTGGTGATCACGCCCGCGGGCCCTGCCCCTCTCTTTCCGGCGGTGGTCGCGGGGTCCGTACTCGTACTCGTCGTCGGTGTAGTGTCGCGGCGCGGGGATTTCGTCTAGGATTTCTTCGAACCGGACTCGCGGCTGATGCGCTTGTTCGAGCTCCTTCGGCGGGCGAGCGGGGACTGTAGGAATGGGAACGGTTCGGGGAGCGGGCTGCTCAGGGGGTAGTTGCCCATCGTAAGGCGGAGGGGCGCTCCCCGTAGGCGAAGGGGGGTTCGATCCCGAACCGCCTGCCAAAGTAGCCCCGGAGAAATCGCGCCAGGTCTCCCATTCTCGTCTCTGCTGTCCCGCCTCTTGTTCCTGCCTCCTCTCCGCTTTTTTAGCCCTCTCCTCCTTCTCCTTCCTTTCCTTCTCCTCCCTATCCCACACGCTCCTCAGCTCAACCTGGTATCCCCTGATAACACCGAACAACTCCTTCACAAGCTCCTCGTAGTCCTTCCCCTGTCTCTCAAGGCGAGCGATCTCATCGAGCAATGGCTGGATCTGCTCCTCTTTGAACGTGGCATAGGAGGCTAGGATGGCTTGTTGGAGATAGGGGTCATAGTTGGCAGAGCGTTCTGTGTGTTCGTGCTGGAGTTGGTCGATGGAGGACCAGAGGAGGGCGAGCTCGGCTGAGATCCATTGTTGGAGGTCCGGGTTGTCGGTTTGGGGCTCGAACTGGGACGAGGGCTCGGGAGCCGGCTGATACTCGGGTGCTGGTTGATGGGCTTGGTAGTCGCTGAGCTGAGTTTGGAGGTCGGGCCATTGAGCCCAGGAGACGTGTTTGAGGTCGTCGTTGCTGTGGTGGAAGGATTAGTGAGAGATGATGGGGAGAATCGAGGCGTGGAACTTACCCCTCGGCTTCCGAGTCGTCTTGAAACAGCTCGTAGCGGTACTCGTACTCTTTCCGAACCTTCTTTTCTCTGTCTCCATGCCGTCTGGAGGGCTTTCGGTGGATCTCTACCTCGTGCACATGGTGTTCTTTCCTTGGCCTCGACTCCCTCGAAGTTCTCTCAACGGAGCGGGCTCTGGAGCGGCGGCGATGACTTGGTTGGCGCACGCTACCCGGGATCAGTCCACTGCATGGTCAAATTCGGGCTTGGACAAGATACTCACACGTAGTACTCGCTCTGGTAAGAGTTCTGACCCATGACTTCACGGAAAAACTTGGAAATAGTACCAGGTGCCATGATTCGTCAAGCTTCAAGTGACAGAGTGTATCGATTGGAGATTGGAACTAAGGAGAGGATGACGAGCAGATTGATCTAGCGCCATCTTGAACAGATCATATATAAAAACAAGCTTGCCCAACGACAGCTCCCAACCGAACTCAAAGCTTTTCCTAGTTCGTTGCTTCAACAAAGGAGCGATAGCACCAACATGAACTTGCATGTTAGCAGACAAAAGCACTTGCCCTTGAAGTCCATGATGGAGTGACGGGATGGATGTTGGCTGAACAAAGCGTGGGGCGTACACAACGTTTTTGAACAAAGGAGCTCCGATAGCTTTTGGGAGGGCTGCGCCGAGCTCTAGACCTCCATGTGCTAGAGCTTGTAAGGTGCAGCATAATGAATGACGAAAATCGTCTTGCTGTTCACGGAGGTGTTGGGCTTTTGGCAGGCCTTGTTGGTTCATGTAGGTCACCGAGGGAGGCTCTTTGATGGATATTTGCATCCATTGTCCCTTGTCTTGTTGGCGGCCATGCTTGCCGGTTCCGCGGTCTTTGGACTGTTCGCACTGGTGAGGCGCCGGAGTGAGATGGATGTCTTTTATGGTGAAAGCTTCTAAATCAGGTCGGTGGGATTGGCAAACATTGCAAAAGGAAGGAGTCTCGAATTTGTCTCGAGCTTTTGTGTTGTGAGCAATGTTCTTCACCTCGGTGAGTGTCCATGCTCGGGCCGGTCACCGTGCGAGTGTTGGCCCCGCGTGCACATGTCTGGCGCGCAGTGCACTGCTCCCAACACCAACTCAGAACGTGGCGCGCACTGACAAAAAGAGACCGGACGATGGTTCGTCATGACGTCAATCGATGTAAGGACCGAGAGCCCGACTTTTGCAGCGGTCTGGAGCTGGTGGCGTTCGCAATGTTATTGAGTGTCGAAGCAGACGCGAGATGTTGATGAGTTGAAGTTGAAGAAGTGGAAATTCTCCAGCGGCCGACGAGATTCCACTGCAGATTGAGATCCCGCGTGTAATTTACATTGTGTAACGCTGGTAACCGCGTCCCCTCTTTTTGGCTGTTGGTCGTTATCGGTTCTCCTTATCAATGGCTGACAGCCAAAGCAAGATCCACTTCGGACCCCTACCAGCTGCTGCCGACTGGCCGCTGTAAGGCTGAGATGCATCAGTCGCGGCCAGTTGCCAAGCTTTCGACACCCGTGGCTGAAAGTTTCGGCGCTAGAACTGCAATGCACGAGCCACGCCGAGGACATGCCTTCTTTCGATCTCACCTCAAAAGGACCCCTGTTCAATTTCTCCGTTTGTCACAAATTCTAGACTCATCAACCTCACTTCATCAGTTCCATCTTCAACAGGGGACCATCAACTTTCCTTGGTCCACCTACCATATACGCATAATCCACCTTGAAGCATTCATACACTGCTTCATCCTTTCACCAAGTTCAATCGAAACATCTCAGTCCACCAAAGAAACAGACCACGTCAGCCATCCAGTTCCGACTTTCACCATGTGGCAAGACCCTGCAAATCCTTCTGCCGACACAATGAACCAACCACAGGAGCAACCACAACAACCCTCCGACTCAACCACAGAACAAACCCAACAACAAACAGACGACACTCAAATGCAAGACGCCTCAGTAGCAGAACCAACTAAGAAACTCACCCTCCTCAACCTCCCTCCCGAAATCCTCCACCAAGTGTGCACCCACCTCCCCCTCAAATCCCTCCGCTCCTTCCGGCTCACCAACCGCCACCTCGGCGAAATCGGCGCCTGCCACGCCCTCCCCGAGCTAATCTTCTACCTGCACACGACCGACTTCGCCGCTCTCCGGGAAATCGCCTCGCACCCCATCTACCCGCGCTTCGTGCGCTCTTTCATCTACGGATGCGACATCTTGCCTTCCCCCAAGCTTTCGCTCAAGCAGTACGTTGCCGAATGCCGCAGAACCGAAAAGAGAAGGGCCAAGATGCATGCGAGACATGCGTGCGACGAGGCGAATCGCCAGCCGAAACCGTTGGCGGAGGTGAAGGAGAGTTATAGGGAGTATAAGCGGGTGCATCAGGCGCAGGAGGAGATCATGCGCGACAAAAGGGATTATGAAATACTGAAAGAGGTGGTGGGGAAGATGACGAATTTGAAGGAGGTCATGGTTAGCAGTGACTTTGAGTTTAGGCTGGGGAGCTTGACTTCTTCGAGTTCGTCTTCGTCATATGGTGGGCACGGCGGGAGCGGGACGAAGGGCGATGCGCTCAGGAACTGTAGGACGCCATTCGATAAGCTCGATTGTCTGACGCAGCTGGATGGCGAGAAGGGGCAGGAAGGGGTGCGGCATTTGCGGGCGATTTTGATGGCAGTGAAGGAGGCGGGGATTGAGCTCAAGAGTCTCTGCGCGGGACTGATTCACTGGAGCTTCTTCAATGAGGCGCTGGGCTACTTTGGGTTCCACAGCATGGGGAATCTGTTGGTCAACTTGACGCGGTTCGAGCTCCTCGTGCTGCCTGGGCCGAGCCAGGACCCGGAGGATTTTCAGCATGCTGACGCGATCGAGATGAATAACATGAGCATCGACGTGATGGAAGAGATTTTCCGGTGTCAGGAGCTGATGAGGACGGGCGTCATTCGGAATCTGGTGAGAGGCATGCCGAATTTGGAGATCCTGTCGATCGGGTTCATGGATCATGCGGAGGACAACGATTTCATCTTCCCCGCCAGGTTGCAGGATGTCATTCCGCTCAATCATACTTTCCCGAACTTGGAGAGCTTGAAGCTCGAAGGGTTGGAGACGGAAAGGCAGGAGCTGACGGACTTTGTGGTCAGGCATAAGGACAGCTTGATGAAGCTGGAACTAAGGGATATGCGACTCGTCACGACATCGTGGAGGAAGATGTTGCCAGAGCTGCGGTACGAACTCAAGACGGAGTTGATGGAGGAGGTGTCCATCTATGGTATGGCCCTGGGAATGGGCGAAGACGACGATCAGGAGCTGGAGGAGTGGTTCATGGGTGATCCCGAAGATCATGGGGCAACGGAGCTGGCGACCAAGGTTCAAAAGTACTTCATGGATCCGAGCGTGAGTATTTGCCCGCTGTCGAGGGACAACATGGAGCCTATGTGAGTACCCCACCATTCGATCCGATGGTTGCGCAAGAGACGAAATACTGACCTTTATCGCGAAACAGCCCCGACGATGACTTGATGGACGAAGACATCTTGGACCATCCTCTTGAGGGCTTGGTGCCGGAACACGAGCTGGCTGAACTTATCTTGGGAGGCATGCATTTTCCGGGAGGAGGCAATCCGTTTGGGGATCCGTTCGATGATCCGTCTTTCGAGGTTCCTGGAGGGTGGTTGGACTGATGGAGGAGCGAGCAGTGGTCACTTATAATATATAGTAGATGGGATGGGAGGAATACATGGAACAAAAACTGGACAATATGGCTGAACGGGATGAAGGACAAACGCAAAGATTCCTATAGCTCACAGCGGCAACAATTATTATGAGATTCGATGACTTGTACATTTTTGTAAAAGAAAGCGCATAACGACAGCGTTACGAAGAATGAGATACAAGTTGAAATGGAAAATGTGTCGCAATCAAGAGTGGCAAGCTGTGGTGATTCGGTACCACGAAGGCACGTTGTCAATCGCAAGATGAACCGCATGCTGTAACACGAGACGGGACTGTACTGCTTTCATAGGTGGAAGGTTGGCGGAGAGCTATCAACAACAACCAATAAGCGCCAGTGGTTTAGTGGTAAAATCCATCGTTGCCATCGATGGGCCCCGCGTTCGATTCGCGGCTGGCGCAACAAGGTTTCTCTTTTTGCATTTTTTTCTCGTTTGCATTTCACAACTGAAATGCCAGCAGGACGCCTATGATCAGGAAGTTGTTCGCTCTGTCTGATCTTTCTCTTTTTGCTCTTACGTCCGTCCGTCCGTCTTCTTTTGGAGTATTTATTGTATATGCTCACTCACCTCAGGAAGAGCCTTTTCACATGGGAGCCAGCAAATGTAAAAAAAACATGATCTTCTGAAAGGTGCATGCAACAATATCTTGCCGTGTTCCTTCCCTTCCCGTCCGCAAGCAAAATTTGTAAGGTATGGTCCGTGCGCAAATATTGGCGAACTTCCAACAGTTCTCGGCTTCAGCAATGTCAACGGGAGCAAAAAAGAAACGAACATCTCGCGAGGTGCGAGAAAAATGAAAAAAAAATAAAAAAAATATTGAGACTCGGATACCGGGAGTCGAACCCGGGGCTGTTGAGAGAGCAGTCACTCCTTGGAAGTGAGAGTCAACGATGTTACCGCTACACCATACCCGATTCAAGATCCGAAGATCTGAAGGAGATGGTCCCGATTGGATGATGGACGGAAGGGCTGGGAGTTGGGGTTATGAAGGGGGGATTTTTGTGGCGTGAGTGGACTTGTCTGGTGTGGTGTGGTGTGGTGGGTTTGAGTCGGGGCCGGGACTGGTGAGGAGTGGTGATGGTTTGGGGGCGGGCCTGTGCTTGTCTCGCTATCTGTTTCTCACAACATTCGTGGTTTGTTGATGCAGAGTTGATAGCGAGGTATAGTTCAATCAGAAAACTGAGTTTGCAATGCGGAACTTCTTAGGCTGCGGTGAAAGAGCTGCCAATATATTGGCAAATGTCGGGTTGGTTTCTGGAGAACCTGGTGAGTTCATGGGCTTCGGCCTTTGGGGACCCAGGCCGGGAAGTGAGTTTGAGGTTTGGGAGTTGGTTCTCGGTGCATGTTTGGCTGTGTTGGTGCTGTGGTGATGGAAATCTGAAAGGGAGTTCGGTTGTCCACTATCACTGGAATGCAGCATTTTGGTGCCCATATCATAGCGGGAAATGCCAAACAAGCCACCTCCGATCATCCGGAACGAACGCCGGTGTGATCGGGGCCGTGACTTCGAGGTGAGGTCGGGTAACACGGAGGTGGCCGTGCACTTTGCGGGACAGTGACCGAGTGGACGACAGCAAGCGTCCAGCCCTGGGCAACAAGACGAACACAGGATGGCACAGACCACCCACCTAGCCATAAACGGACTAGCGTGACCTTGTGCTTTGCAAGCCCCCACAGAATTGTTGCTGACTAACCGCACACAAGGTGAATTTTCAATGACAGTCGCGAAACTCAATCCTCCTCTCCGAAGTGTAGCGACAACGGTATTTACGAGGAGCCCATTCGAGATCCGTCAAGGTGCGTTTGCGCGACAACCAGATATTGCCAATTTGACCATCAGTACTAACTGTCGCCGTCAAGATGATTGAACCATCCCTCAAGGCGGTTAGTAGCCCCCGTTGACCCCGAAAAACTGCACCGACGAATTTCCCTCGAAAAAGAAGGCGACGAGAGGCCATCACGACAAAGGCCGCAAGACAGCCAGCGACCAGCAACCAGTGACGACTCCGACGACAACAAGACGATCACGATCACTACGACCGCCATGAATCAACCCGAGCGACCACACTGTTGGAGGAATATGCAGAGTCTGACCATGGTGTTCCTATTCTAGTTGGCGTCGAAGTTCAACTGCGACAAGATGATTTGGTATGTTCACCTCCACACGAACCTCTGCCCAACCGCAGAGGCCGCAAACAATCAGCGACAGAAATACTGACTGACTTGAAACAGCCGCAAGTGCTACGCTCGTCTCCCTCCTCGTGCCACCAACTGCCGCAAGCGCAAATGCGGCCACACCAACCAGCTCCGCCCCAAGAAGAAGTACGTCTACGCTCTCCTCCGATACCGATTCCGAGCAACACAACCAGAACCATTGCCACAAGCAGCACCTTCACATATATCACCACCACCATCCTTACCGCTCCATCAACCACCCCGAATTCACCACATCCACCGCCACTCCCTCACATGTCGACCGATCCCACTGAACATAGTACTAACAATCCCCCCTCTAGGCTTAAATAAGCGGATCGCCCCCCACTCGAGCTCAGACTCAGCAGTTCTTTTCTTCGACAACGAAGGACGTATTGGTGGACGACTATGGCTTGCTTTGTTGTCGCTGTCGCTATCGCTGCAGCGGCGCCTTGACGGAAGAAGAGGATTGGAAACATTCAGCACTTCTGGCTGCTGCAACACCGCTACAACAACATCATCCGGACTACATCACCACTTTTCGGGCTGGGGCGGATTTGTTAGCAAAGCAAGACTTCTGTAGCACGAATACGAAGACTGCTGCCGTCTGGCCTTGGTTTTAGGTTCATGATGACAGTCTGAAAAAATCATACCCTGTTTTGAGGCAAAGGCAATCGTGTGACTATTGCTGTGAGGAAGGGACTAGATGGATCGACCACCAACACTGCGGGGAAAATGACGACCACGTCGGCGAGTGCCTATGACAGGAATGATGGAGGGTGCGCGAGCAGAAAGAACGGCACAGGCCTGGTGTCGCCACGCCTACTGCCTTCGAAACCTGCTCCCATGACTGGTTAAGACGGTCATGCTTCGCCGATTGGAAAGCTCTCTTCAACACGCTGCCGCAAACGCTCCTCATCTCATACGAAGGAACACGGACGGCCTCGTCGAGACCTGAAGGGAGACCATGAACGGCGGCAAGACTGGGGCAATGGTCAGTCTTCTCCCCGGTCAACTACCTCTTCCCTCCGGTGCAAGTGCGCCTGGCCCTTCGTGTCACTCCCTTTTCGTTTCCATCAAGAGGTTTGTTGCCCCTTTGCTTACACTCCAAATATCTTGCGTTTGACAAGTTCCATTCGATGATCATGCCTTGGACAAGTGTCCACTGTCTTTATCCCGCCGCATGACATTTGTTATCCAGTCCAAGAAGCTGGTTCGATGGTTAAGCAATAATCTCATCGTCCTACTCAGCGATCATTAGATGGAAAAAGAACCGGAGTCCACACCGTAGGACGACCCCGATTCGCGTGGACGATGGAGTATGGAACACATACAGGTACGACAGCCACAACTCACAAGTGCCGCTGCCGGTTGATTACTGAGGCCTTCATTTACACTCGCTCACCTCACTCTTCTCAAGTTCCTCAAACTGTCAAGTATCAGCCTCGTGCTACTTGGGGTTTGAAGCGGTGCAGCGGAGATGAGGCTTGGCGTTCGCGGCTCTAATGGCTCTGAAAGGTTGTGATGGTTTCCATACACACTCCCAGTGAACATGCGGCATCACCACTTGCTCGGGACTCGGGTTGCCTTTTTGAGGCTCCGCCGTTGACGCGAGCCAATTTACTTTGAGGAGCTGGTGGTGATGGCGACGATGACCAAGATGATTATGTGAGTAGCTAGGTATTCTTGGGCAGCGCTAGAGGTAAATCAAATCGACAGGATTTGAGAACCCAGGGACTGGGACTCGCCTCCTGTCGATGAAGGAACTTGGCTGTCGGTCATTTGAATGCAAAAACAAGAAGGGTTTCACGTTCGTCGAAGGACAAAGGTTGAAAGGATGGGAAGGATGCAGGCAATACCAGCGATGTCAGACACGACGACCCTTTATTTACATTGATGACAAATACTCGTGTGGGCTCGAAACGCCAGTCACACCCCTTGGGCAGCAATAGGTCTGAGAGGCGTTTCTAGCCCAGACGAGTATCACGAGATTTGCCGAAAAGCTTCATTTCCAGGATTTCCGATTTCAGGGACATTCCAACGATGACAAAAAGTGTTCATTTTGCATCTGGATCGGATTTTGGAAGACAGATCGGACTCAGGGTTAGGGTTGGCTGTGGTCGCACTTGCCTCGGCAAATTGTCAAATAAATACAGATCAACTCCAATCTCGTTAAGCGTGTAGCGCGCCATTTTTTCCCCGACAGGGGTATATACCAATCGGATCTTCTACTAGACATCGTTCTTTTCAGGGAAACCCTCTGTACCTAGCAAGCCAAATCTCATGAAAACAGTACAGAATTGAAGCTATTCACAGATCCTCATCCGACGTCGAATCCACCTCGAAGTAAACATCCCAGTCCACGTGAGCACCCACTTTAGGGGGTGCGAGTCTGGCCAGTCCCAAAAAAGTGGAGGCGAGGCACGGGTATATCGTACGCACACGGGGCAGCGGGCAGCTCCTTTGACTTGGGAATAGTGTCATTCTCCATCCCTATCTGGTAGCTCCTCGCCTTCTGACCTCATATTTGACCCACTCAAATAAATGTAGCTCCATATTTAATTTGATTTGATTTATTTCTAGCGAGCTGTTCCTGGGTTGAGATTGTGGATGCCTTGGGCAGTGATGCTATTCCCATGATGTCGTGAGAAGGAGGCAAAGGTTGGGTTCTTGACGTTACGGCTTACCTGCCCAGAGCCGGAAGTCCGCAGCTGAGAAGATCATCTTAGATTGAGGCGCCAGAGAAAGTATAAAGCCATCCTCCATCTCCTCCGAATCCCCTCAGACTCTCATTCTCACCAGCATCAACATCATCATCCAACGCCATCACCAGCTGCCTAAGGTAGGTAGCTTCACTTCCACAACAAAAACCAAACAAACATCTTTCTCCTCCCAACAAGCAACAACCCAAACAAACACAATGAAGTTCACCACGATCCTCCTCGCCCTCGGCACCACCGCCTCGGCCGTCCTCGCCGCCCCGGCCGTCCACAACAACAACAACAACAATAACAACAACAACAATAACAACAACAACAACAATAACAACAACAACAACAATAACAACAACAACAACAACGCCGCCGACCGTCCGGCCGACCGTCAGCCCGACCGTCAGCCCGACCTAGTCGACATGTGGGTCGACGAAAATTTCAACGGGCTCAGGTACACCGGCCCCGGGAACGAGGGCCAATGCGTCAACCTCCCGAGCAACTTCAACGACAAGCTGAGCAGCGGCAAAGCCCGGCCCGGTTACAAGTGCACCGTCTGGCCCGACGCCGACTGCAGAACCAACAAGGACAACTATACCTTTGATGATCAGAGCTCAGGCGCGAACTTCCCGTATTGGATCAACGATAGGGGGAGCAGCTGGAAGTGTGTTAGGGCTTAAGGTGTTACGGGGTGATTGAGGGTTTTTTTGGTCGAGATCTTTGTGATCAAATGAGACTCAATGGGCGGAAGGAGCAGGGCTCCGAAATCCGAATAACGCACGCAGCGAGAATGGCGCATGCAGCGAGCCAGAAGCGCAGCGCAGCGCAACAAACTCAGCGCGCGGAGAATGAAGGCCTCAGTTCAACGGCGCAGTTTTGTTGACTTCGCGCTACACCTTAACTTCATGCAGCGCACCCAACTGCGGCCTCGAAAATCCCTACAAAGTATAATTGACCCTTACCCGGGCAATATATTGTAGGGTGATAGAGCATTTGGGGTCCAGTCAGGGTTGATGGCAAATTTCCCTTCTGTTGGGGCTCTGTTTGCCTGGCCAACTCTACATCGTGGCGACAACAAACGCAGTTTAGCGAAGGCGTGAAGTTGTCCAGCGCGCACGAGGATCCATCCCTCAGCGCAACCCAGTTCGGGGTCGAAGTACTCCTTCCGAAGGAGTGAGGGGAGTTGAGAGCAGCTGGCGGTTGAGAACACGATGGGAGTGTTGGGGTGAGGAGGGGAAAAAGAGATGGTGGACAGAAGTGGAAGTGGAAAGTGGTGAAGATTGGGAAGCGGAGAAGACACGGACGGAGTCGGAAGACGCGGACGGCGGACGGTGGAATGGTGGTGGTGGTGATGATGATGAAAAAGAGTGTGGAGGAAGTAAAACGAGTGCTGGGCACACGGAGTGAGGATGGGGAACTAAGAAGCCTGTTTCTTTGCCCCGTCCTGTGTTTCTTTTTTCTTTTTTTTTTCTGAGATGTTTTGTTTTAACCCCCAGTTTGTATCATGCATTTTGATACCCCCTACTATTGTTCGTTCAATAAAATGATCCTTTTATAGAATTGCTCTAATAACCGACGTTCTTCCACCTTTCTAGTGAAAGCGAAGCTCAAGTTTTACAGTGTTGCACTATCTGGGCCAAACACTTCCCTTCCTCCTCCTCAGCATCCCCCATCATTGCGTACACCCGTCTCGTCCGAGAATCAGTCAACTCTCTATGCATCCTCTACTCTGCCACTTGGTTCCCCTTCTTCACACAGCTTCCCCTCTAGAGGTAGTCGAGGTCCTCCTCCAGTACAAGTAATCCTGGACTTACGTTTTCACTTCTTGCTCCTGTCTGCAAGCTCGTTTGGTTTTCTACCGTCATATGTCACTCTCAGCCTCGCATTTTTCACATTTACCATGCCTGCATCACTTGGCACAAAATCTTCCGAGGTTGAGGTGTGTAAAAGGCCTTTTATTGAAAATAAATGAAGCATGCTGGGAGGGTTTAATACAAACTGAGGCAAAAACAATCTAAGAAAAGGAAAGAACAGGACAGGACAGGGCAAAAGAAACAGGCTTCTTTTTCCCTTCTTCACTCCGACACTCCGACTCGTGTGCTCAGCACCCGAGGCTCAACTTCCTCCACTCCTCCCCATCCACTCACACTCCTCCATCGCCGCCACCATTTCTTCCTCCTCCCATCCTCCACCTTCACTCCATCATCTCCATCCCATCAAGGTACAGTTGCGGTAGAGCAGTCAACTCTTCCCAAGTGGGCCAAGTCCAAGACTCAAGCCCGCAAACTCAAGCCTTAACACACTTCCAACTAGACGCCTTATCATTAATCCAATCCGGGAAGCTTGCCGATCCCGGAGACTGATTAAAACTGAACCCAGTACCCTTGCAGTCCTTATCGACCCAGATGGTGCAGCGGAACCCGGCCTTGGCTTTACCGGAAGAAGAGATGTCGTTGAAGTTGGAGGGAAGGTTCTTGCAGTCGCCGGGGTTGGCGGAGCCGGTGAACTTGAGGTCTAGGAAGTCCTTGTTCTTCCAGAGGTCGATGAGGTCTTGGGCGCGCGCTTCGAGGATGGGGGTTTCCTCTCCGGAGGCGATGGGGGCGGGGGCGGGGGCGGGGGCGGCGAGGGCGGTGGCCGCGAGGAGGGTGGTGAGGAGGGTGGTGAGTTGCATTTTGGTGGTTTTGGGGGTTGGTTGGTTGGTTGGTTGGGAAGGTGGTTTGTTTGTTTGGTCTTGGGTTGATGTGGAAGTGGAAGTGGAAGTTGTTGTTGCTGATGAGGAGAAGAGTTGGGTTGAAGAGCGGATGGGATGCGTCGTTTTATACTTGTCGTCGAAGATTGTTAAAAGTCTGGAAGGTTGAATGTCTCGAGATGAGTTCTAACTTTGTCAAGCTCTTCGCCTTCTCCTCCTTCGACTCCCTTCGAAGTCCGGACTCCCCATCACCACCACGAGAACTCCGACGTTGAAGACCAACAACATCCACCAGGAATAGCTTCTCACATCATCTTCACCATCACTATCGCCTCCTTCCAAAGTGTTTACCAGAGAATCTAGTCTTGGCTCGCATCAATGAATACTTGTAAGAAAGGTAATCCGAGAGATGATGTCTCGGTTCGTATGTTGACTTGAATGAACCAGTGAACCTAACCACTCCAGCAAAACCACGCCCCTTATTCCTCAAAACAGTCCTCAGCCAATAACCATCAACTAAGCCAAAGAAAGGGCACCTACCAAGCCTCATCTCCACCGCGCCGCACCGCGCAGAGTTGAGCGAACGAAACTTAACGCCGAGTGGACCAAGTCGTACCAGGCTGACGGTCAGAAGTGACAAGAAGTGAGTGAGATAAGCGCAATCTATTTTCGCCTGGCACTGCAGCTATTTTTCTCCCCCGCATCAGCTCTCCGCCTCACACGGCAGAACACGGCAGATGGATTCGCCTTGCACGGCAGCTGTCTTTGGTGCCAGTCCACAACAGTGGCGGCGGTGAAACCATCAGCTCCAGAGATCCTCCAGTCAGCTGTCGACCTGTTGTCAGCCTACCAATGACGGCGCTGGTTTAAAAAGGTCGTTTATTCGTCTGACAGAGTCTCACAGAGTGACGCTCGAATCAGGGGTAGTACACACTTTGTACACAACGGGGGATATACAACCGGGGACGAGCTTGTTTATTCGTCTGACGGACGGCTAAGCCCTACGTAAGGGGCACCAGACTGTACCACAAGTACCGCAAATCAGGGGTAGCACAACGTTACTCGACCAGTTATGCGGCCTGTCAGTTGATACCCTTTCCCACTGATCACCTTGCGGAAGTTGTACCACCCGTTTCCCCGGATTTTGGGAACCAGTCAACGATGACCACTGTGTACACAGCATCTGGTACACAACCTCTGTGTAGGCAGGCAGCCACGACCAGGGTCAAGACCCAAGGATCTATGCAGTCATTCGGCAGTCGACCGTCGGACTGTACTGTGTTCTAGACTCCCGGAAGAACTTGACTACAAATATCGGAAATAGCAAATCGCATGTCAGATGCCGTCGGGCGTCAGATGCTGTCGGATTCCAGAGTCCAGCCCGGTAAGGCATGGTGGCAGGGAAAGCAGGAAGACAAGGTCCATAAGGCAGGCGGCCGCTTGAGGCGCTGTTTGACGTCGGTTTCCATATTGACTGACACTGGATTGGATTGGCATCTGCCGGCAGAAAGAATCAGAAAAAGACCCTAGTTTGAGTCCACGGCTGACTGCTTCTAGAATCCCTGACGGGGCTGCAGGTAGGCGAGGACCTTGAAGGCTAATGTGGGCAGTCACTTCCTGTTTACGCTGTCAGTGTTGTGACTGGCAGGTTTGTTTTGTTGAATATCGGTGCTTGATCTTCTGTGGGAGGGGAGGGAGAGGAATAAAATTGGGATAGGAGAGAACAGGAGCCGAGAAAGAAAGGAATGAAGGGTATCAAAATAGATGGGAGGAGAAGCCATATCGTATTACTAGACTACTATAAGACTGATGGGGACTGCCTTCCTTATATACCCTGCCGTGCCCTAATCCCCTATCCTGCCTTGTACTAATACTTTGTTAGCCCTACGTTAGCTTTGTTAGATAGCCGTAAAGCTGTCTACCCTTAAGCTTCAACGTTCAACGCTATAAGTATATTATAATATTTAGTATACCCCCTTACTGGATACACATAGTATTAAAGTGTTCGTTATTACTTTTAGAGTATAATTCCTCCTCTTCTATTAGTAATCTAATACCCCTATCTTCAATACTCCTATCTTTAAGTCCCCTTCTTTCGATAAGGCCTATTCCCTTTTTAAAATATATAAATAAATCTTTAATAAGTAGTTTAATTAGTCTATTAATTAATTAATCCTTTAATAGTACGAATATAAGTTCAATAAATCTATCTTCGATCTTTTCTCGTATAAAGTACTATTATATATCGATATACTTTATTCGTTAGTATTGAATAAGATTCTTAGTAAGTATTATAGTAGTTTAATTATTATAATAAATTGTAATTACCTTATTACTACTATTACTCTCCCTTCGAAGTTTAGTAAATAGGCGGTTTAATTAAATTGCTTCCTTTATTACTATCGTCTTAATTATATATTTTACTTTTATAAATAATAATACTACTATTTACTATCTCTTTAAAGACTAATTGATAGGTATATTACCTATATCGAATAGATATTTTGCCGTTAATTTTCTAGAGTTTTTATTATTTCCTTTGTTTGCGTTTAAGAAGTTGGATAGTATTATTAATTTTCTAATATATAGTAACGTAATATTCCTTATTCTTTTTAAATATTTGAAAATCTTTTTAAGAGTTTGATAGTATATTTTAGTAGGGTTTAATAAATAACGGTTAACTACTAATACTATATATATAATATTTAGTTTAATTCCTAGTATAATATATATAAGGGAGTTAATTATAAATTAGTACGATTTAACTATTTCCTTTCTAATAGTCTAATTTACTAATACTTTTATTAAACGGTTTATAATAGGGGTATTAACCCTTTTATACAACGTTATACTATATCGAGCGAAAATATTATCGATAAAACCCTATTAATTGAGATAAATATTGCGTTGGGGTCTATTTCGAATAATACAAATATTTAAATAGTAATAATAAAGTTTTAGATTTATTATTTTAAACTTTATATTTAAAGTACCCTTTAACCTTCTTATTTCTTCTTTATCCTTACCTACAATTAATAAATTATTAATATAAATAGTAACGAAGGTCTATATCTCCTTATTATTGAATACGCTGATATTAATATTAATTGGATAATAATCTAATTGTTTTAGCGCTATAATTAATATATTAATTTATACTCTTAATACTTACTTAAAACCGTAGAATATTTTATTAAATTTATAAACTTTCCTAGTATTATTATTAAACTATAGCGGTTAGTCTACGTAGATGATTTCTTTAATATTACTATATAGAAACGCTATTTTGACGTCTATTTATTCGATTTCGAAGTCTAGTATTGCTACTATAGCAAATAGGAATTTATAGTTTATTAGTTTAATAATAGTAGCGAAAGTTTTAAAATAGTTAATGCCTTCGATTTATTCGAAGCCCCTAATTACCTATTGTACCTTCTTTCTAATTATTTCGTTATTTAATCCCTTTTTGAATTTATATACCTATTTACCCCGCAATATATTTATACCTAGTATAACTTTAATAAGTTCTTATATATTATTTTCAATAAAGGAGCTATATTCGTCCTTTATTACCTCTAATTATTTAATTTAGAAATAGCTATTCTTTACTTCCTTTATAAATTGTAATTCCTTATTAAAATTTACTAATATTATAAACGTTATACGATGCCTTAGGTGTGACGGCGCCGGTCCGGCCATACCGCCATGCCCGCTATACCCTATAGGAAGACTAGTACTATAAGGTACTACGAAGGTTGGAGGAACGAGTAATATAGAAGGTTCGTACTAAGACTAGCCTAGACGGACGTTAAACCTATTAAAAGTATTTACTTTTATTTATTATATAAGTAAAGGAGGATACGAGTAAAGGGATTAACTAATAGCGACCTATATATAGGTCCCGCTATCGCTTACGCGCTAAGGTATTTATTCGGGTTCGTATATATATATTTAATTCTCTTCCTTTTCTTCTCCTCACCTTAAATCTTCTATTATAAATAGTATTTTAGCTTTACTTTCGACTTATCCATACTAACACCCTTATATTATTTAAAATTAATCCAATAATTACCTAGGAAGGTTAAATTCCAATAATTAAAAATTAATATAAATAATTAAACCGATTATCGTAATCTAAGGAATCGAAACTTATAATAATTAATATTATAATACCCCCGCATTTAACTCGCAATAGTACTAACGCTAGAATTAAAGGCTCTAATAACCCCAATAAAGACTATTACGAAAAGGATAACCGTAGCGGAGCTAACCTCTTCGGAAAGGAAGGTAAGGACGACGAAAATTCGAACTCTAAGTCTAACGAAAATAGAAGTAATAAAACCTTCAACGAAAGAAATACTATCGACGAAAATAAATTTAAATCGTCGAAAAAGAAGGATAAAGCTACTACTAAACCTAACGTCGATAAGAAGAAGAAAAAGTCGGCCCCTAAGTGTATCGATCCTATTATTAAGGAAAATATAAAAGCCTTTATACGTTTTAACGAGGAATACTTTAATAGTCTCTACCCTTTCGAAGAGAAATCCTATAGTAAATTTACCCTTCTTCGTAAGAAGACTTTATTTTATTTATATAATTAATTCAAATCCCCTTCGAAAGCCTTAACCAACGCCTTATCTAAGAGTAAGGACGATAAAGAACCCCAACTATCGTTTAACTTATTCGACTAATATATTAATAGAAAAATTAATAAATATAGTACCGCTTTTAATTTAAAAGATTTTATAAAAGACTTAAAGAATAAAATAAAGGAGTTCGCCGAACTCTTTATTCGCAACGCCGTCCCCTACGTCCCTTATTATACTCTATTATCCAATTTAAAACTCCCGTTTAATAATTACTTAAACGAAGCCAAATTCACCGAATTTTATACTAAATACCCGGCCGACATATTCTATAAATTTAAATTCTAAATAACGATAGTTATAGCCTTAAAAAAATAAATATCGGAACTACGCTAAATTATTTCGTTTTTAAATACTAAATTTTATACTATTTATAATTAGGTCCCTAAATTAATAAATACCCTATTTAACGACCCTAAAACGACCTCTACTATCGATTTTAAAATAGTTTAATCTTTCAAAAACTATCTAACTAATAAAGAAGAAGAGATCCAAACCCTAAAAGAAATTATTACCGACCTAAATATTTTTAAAAGTATTTACAAACCTAAGGATAAAGTAATAATAATAAAAGAGACAATCCTTTCTAATATCGAAAAGGATCCCAACGTAATTCCCCTTTATTATTTAACTACTCGCTTTATAATTATTCCCCTCGATAATAATATTGACGAAAATAATAAAACCCCTATTATCCCCTTCCGCCGGACTCAATTTTCGACTAAGTAGGCCGACCCGCCTAAATTTTATAATTAAAATAAAGAAAATAACGTACCCTTCGAAGCCTAATATAATTTAATTTAAAATAAATTCAAAATTAATATTAATTATTACCCTACCGACTATAATAAGTTCCTCTATATTAAAAGTCGTTTAACCAGCTATATTTTTAAAGATTTAATACTTTACTTCCGTAAAACTTACCCCGACCAATTTATAACCTATTCTAATTTAATAACCTATTTATAGCGCAAATATAATAACCCTAATTAAAACGAAAAAATTCTTATTAACTTTACAAAACTTAAAATAAAAGATACCGATAACTTCGACTTCTTTAAAAATAAATTCGTCTATATAATTAACAAGTACTAACGCCCTAAAACCGAATAAAAGTACGAACTATTCCAACGCCTTCCTACAAAATATAAAAAATAAATAAATATTAAATATTACAACCCTTCTATTTCTTTCGAATTTTATTATATTAACTATTCCGGTTTTAATTAAATACTTAAAACTATTACTAAAAAAGCTAAAATTACTTCTTCCTCTTCTTCTTCCCGCAATAAAAGAAATAATAATAATAAGGGATCTAGCTCTAACGGATTTAATTCCAGTAGCTCTAACTCTTCCATTTTTAAACCTACTAACAATAAAGGCGGCGGAAGTAACCGTTCTACTACCGACCGAACCGAAAAAACTATCCGACTATTTAACGAGGGTAAATACTTCCTCTATAAAGAATATAATTATATTAAGCGTAATTGCCCCTAGAAGGATTAATACAATTAAGAGCGTTACAACTATATTACTACTATTATTAAACGCCACCTAATTTACAAAAATAGTACTAATAGTAATAAGCCGGCGGCTCCCGCTACTAAAACTACGCCCGCTACTAACAAACCAGGAAACTAATTACCCTAAATGAATTAAACTCCTTCCTAAAAGAAGTATCGATTACAAAATAAATAAAAAATAGATAAAGATAAGGAAAGGATAAATTTAATTTAATACCCTATTTAGGAGGGGATCCTATACTTATTTAATATACTATAATTAATAATAGAATATCTTTATCCACATTTAACGCCCTAATCAATATAGGAACAAACGATTATCTATTTATTAGTACAATATTTACTAACAAATTGAAAGAACGATTACTAATAGAATTAACGAGCGACTTTCCCGTTCGAAGCATTAACAATTACTAAAAAAAAACTAACTAAAGAATTAAAAAGGTTATTAAGGCCGCTTTAAGGGTTCGAAACCAAATAATACCCCCCAACTTCTTTATTATTATTAATATAAATTACAATATTATCATCGGCCGTAAATAGCTCAATCTCTATAATATTTAAATAAATTATAAAAATCGTCGACTCATTTTCCCCTCCGAATAGAAACCAAACCCCGAATAAATAAAGAATTTAAATTTCGAAATCTACCCTAAAGGTTCTAATATTATAAATTCAAAATATTAAAAGAATACGGCTTATTACAACGCATTTATAGATTAGAAAAATAAACAGCGAACCAATAGTAAAAATAGTAGCCGTATAGTACCTAAATTTACAACCGGCTATACTATTACTCTAAAACCTATCCTAACTAATTAGCCTTTTCCAAATTACCGTAAAAAAGAATTTAATTAGGAAGTTTACAATTAGTACTAAAAAGAGGCCTAATAATATTAAAAATAAATTAAAAAATATATCTACGAATTCGAAACCCTCTAACTATAGCCTAAAAAAATAGTCTTTATTATACTAACGGATTTTAAATATACTTAAAACAAAGATATTAATAAGTTAAGTTATACTTGTGAAAGCGTGATTCTACGAGAGATAGACTGCAAGATTAGAAGCTACAAATTAAAGTAATATTAAGTGTAAAGAAGAAAGGGAAGTTGGCAAACGAAGGCATCGCGGTTCTGGATATATAAGTTAGAACTGCCACTCGTCGCCGCCTTCCCGATCTAGAATCTTATCGATAAGAATATAAGCTTCATTCCATCCGATATATTATAGTACCTTATATTTAGCACCCTATTGCCTAGTAGCTAGTGTTCCGGTAACCTATTTAATTATACTATAATATTACCCCCCCCTCGGAAGAAAGGCTCAGCCCTAGAGCCGAAAAAAAAGAAATAAGATGAAAGGTAATTGCCAATTATATAAAAGAATATATGAACCTATTGTAACAGTTGGTCTAATTTATATATTGCGATAAAAGTTCGAAATTAAATAAAATTCTATACTAAACCTACGACTATATATTTAATTTGGTTATCGCGTACTCAAAAAAATTATAAAAAAAATTTCCCCTAATTAGATTCGAACGGGTACATTTTGGGTAGAGGATAGATACTTTAAACTAATATAACGTATAGTGCGGGCTATTACTCTATACTACTACGCTATATATTATTCTATACCCGTTATTTATTACTTTTCTCTACGTTTTTTTATCCTTTAATCGATTACTTTCTCCTACGTTTTATCCGGGCCTACTTTAAATTTAGAATAAGTAAATTATCGTCTTTATACTTTTTTAAAACGGAATTATTCTACGTAACTCGTATCTAATTTGCCAATTATATAAGGGGGCCCGGTATATTTAAATTCTTTTCGTAATATTCTTATAGTTTTTACATTACGTTTTTAAAATTCTTTACTAATTACTAATTAGGATCTAGATCCTAACCTACTTAATTCGCTTAATAGAGGAATTTACTATTAGTAATCTTTAACGTTAGAATTTCCTTTATTTCCTATTCCTTAACCTCTTCCTTATTATCTTCGTTTCCTTTTAGTATTATACCCTTAGGGTTTTCGTTAATTTACCCTAATAAGGGATTTCCCGGGTCTTTCCTTAATTTATCCGTATAATAAACCTTACTTCCCCTCTAAAAATCCAATAATTTAAATTCGTAGGATACGCCTTTTATTCGAATAATTTTATAAAGAATCTTTGTTAAAGGAAAATCTAGTTTATCGTTAAGTTTAGTTATCGATTACCCTTTCTTAATAATAAAAATTCTATCCCCTATTCCGAAGTCCGGCTTACAGCAGTATCGGTTGGCTTACTTAATTTATTACTCTTATATTTTATTTATTATTATACGTACCTATTCGTAATAGGTATAGAAAGTCTTTATTAAGGCCTATACTTCGCTTCGGGGTAGTTTATCCTTTACTATAGTTATCCTTTTATTCTAATAGAACGGGAAATATATAGGATAGCCTAGGGCGATTTCGTAAAGCGATAATCCTCTAAAGCTATTATATAGGAGTGAAATTTAAATTATATTAAGGGTTAATATCATCCGTACTTAATTATTTTAATTGTAATTTATAAACGGTCTAAACTTTTAATCGATATATTAATTTATAATTTCCGTTTAGTTTACTGTTTAGGAGTGCCCGGCTAAATTTAATTTCTATTCGATATTTAAAATTTAAGTTAACTCTTACGTAAATTTAATAATAAATTACGGCCCTCAATCGTTTATAACGTTTTTCGGGAAGCTATAAATTCTATAAGGTCCTTTATAATATAATTGCGCAATTTATTTAGCCGTGACGGTAATAAAATAAGGTATATACTACAATAATTTAAATAGTCTATTTACTATTACTATAAGGTTATCGTATCCGTTTTCCCCTTTTAATATTAATTTGAAATCGATTACTAAGGATTGCCATATCCTACTACTTAGCGTAATCGCCTACGGGTATAATAGGCTAGGGGTTTTATTTCGGAGTGCTTTTAATAATTTATAAACCTAGCAATTATTTACGAATTTATCGATATCGGAGGCTATATTTATCTACTAATATTACTTACTTATTAATTACTTTATTTTATTTCGGCCTAGGTATACCGTAAGTAGAGTATTATAGTATAACCTAATAATCTAAGTACGTATTTTTCCCTCTTTTACATTTAATACTATTAAATAGCTATAATATAAAAGGAATCTATTTTCTACTATAAAGTATTTATCCCCGACTTTTACCTTTACCTAATATATTAATAAGGATTCATTTAATTAATTAGCTTCGAAAATTCTATCTATTAGTAGGACCGCTAATCCTTCGCTTTCCTTATTCTCCTCTTTATTTTCTTTATTTATATTAAAAATTACATTTAGAATAGCCGTTAACGTTTCCTCTTTATCGCTAATATAAATAAAATAACCTTTAATTATAGGTTTAAATAAATATAACGTACGTTAATCATCTCTTTTCTATAGGATTATCTTTAACTTTTTAGATTTTTTTAATAAAGAGTCCGCTATAATATTATTTTTCCCTAGTCGATAAGTTATTTTAAAATTGAATTTAGAGAGTAATTTTAACTATTCCGCTTGGCGCAAATTTAGTAATCTCTTCGTAGAAAAATATTTTAAAGTTTAATAATCCGTAATAACTTCGAAATCGCTACCTTTAAATTCTAATCTCTATAATTTAATTACTTTTACTACGGCCAACAATTCCTTATTATAAATAGGGTAATTAAACTCCGTAGGTACTATAAATTCTAAATAGAATATAGTAGGATACTAATCCCCTTTAGGGTTTCATTAGAATAATATTCTAGTACATACTCTATTTAACGCGTCGGTTTCTAAGCGTATTTTATAATTAAAATCGTAGTAAAATAAAACTAATACTTCAATTAACGCTTTCTTTAATATATCGAAAGCCTCTTAATATTTATCCGACTATTCGTAGGCCTTATCTTTCTTTATTATTAAATTGAGAGGTCGAACTATACGGCTATAATTTTTTACAAACTTCCTATAAAAGTTGTAAAAGCCTAAAAAGGCTTATAAGCTTTTTAAAATAGTCGGTTTCGGCTAATCCTTTATTATAGAAATTTTTTCGGGATCTACCGAAATACCTTCGGTATTAATAATAAATCCTAGAAATTTCGTCTTTATTATATAAAATTCATATTTTTTAATATTAGCCTATAATTTAATTTCCTTCAATTATTTTAAGACCTTTTTTACGTAGACTTTATATTCTATTAATAAATTAGAGAAAATTAAAATATCGTCGATATAAGCGCTATAAAAGTTTTAATATCCTATGAATTTATTATTTATAAACTATTAGAAATTAGAAGGGCCGCCGTATAGTCTAAATAGTAGGACTTTATAATAATAAGCCCCGAAACTAGTCCTAAATATTATTAGGTCTTCCTAGCCCGCTACTATCCGTATACGGTAGAACGCTTAATAAATATCGATTTTGGTAAAGATTTTAATATAGTTAATACGAACTAGCGTTTCTTCAATTAATAGTAGAGGGTACTAGTCTTTTTGAAAGATAGCGTTTAACTTCCTATAATTTACGTAAAAGCATAGTCTTTTACCGTTAGGTTTAGGTACGAATAATACCGGGGCGGCCTACGGTATTAAATTTACCTCGATAAATCCCTTTTATAGATTTTCGGTAATATATTTACAATACTCCTCTAATTCTTCTAGGGTTATTTTATAAAGTAGATTGATTTTCAACTCTTCTAGCCGATAGCCTTCGAATATTTTAATTTCGTAATCGATTCCCACCCTTAGGTCCGGAAGCGTATTTAACTATACTTTATTAAAGACCCCTAATTCCTCCTCGCTATAATAATCCTCCAATACCTTTTCGAAAATAAAGCGCTACAAATCTTCGTCGTTATCTTTAAGAGAATATATTACTCGCTTAACTTTAATAAAACCATTAATTTTATATAGACTTATTATTTCCAACTTAAACTTTTTCTTTAAATATATATTAAAAACGTTGCTATTTACTATAATTAAATCGATTGGTTTAACTTTCGTTTATCCTTATTCTTTCTTTAATTTATAGGGTCTATTTTCGTCCTATAGCGGGTATATCTATATAATAATAATAAATTTATTTCGGTAATCCTTAATAACTACCTCAATCCTAATTAATTCGCAATCTATTTAATTAAATTATCGTATACGGAAATAGGAAGATAATATCCTTCGTAATACTATTTAATTTAAATCCACTAATCTCCAATCTATTATATTTAATTCCATCTCTTCCTCCTCTACGGGTAATAAATTTTATAATTTACATATAAATACTTCAAATTCTTATAACCGTATTAATACCTATTACTAAGCTTTCCTCTCTTACGCTCTTTTTCCCACTTCTCGCCTTATATCCTCCTCCTTTATTAATTATTCTCGTCGTTCAACATCCTCTTAAAAGGAAGGATCTTCTATTAGAGGAATATTACTTCCTATATTAATATCCTTAATTACGTATACTAATACTACGTCCGGTAAAAATAATAGTACGTTCTTTCTACAATCGGGCAATACGTTATACTTTACTAACCACATCTTTCTAATAATTATATCGATTTTTAAAGTAAATAAGACAAATAGCCATTTATTATTATATATCGCGCTATCGATTCGCATATATCCCTTAAGTACTTCCCTAATCTTATCCAATTATACCTTTTTAAAGGGGGTAATTAACCCGGGAATAAAATCCGAATACCCTTCGAATTTTAATCGTTTTTTTAATTTATTAGCAAAAATCTTATTTACGAGAATTAAACCGTCTACTCTAATATCTATTAATATACATTGTATTAAAATAAATAATTTATTATTAATTATAATATAATTAATTAAGAATTTTATTCCTCCTCCTAAATAGTCCTTCAAATTAAATTCGGGATAGGTTTTACTATTAGCCGGATTTTTTACACTAACGTTATTAATTTAAACGGATACTTCCCCTAGGATAAAAACGTTTCTTAAAGTATTTAATTTTCCGAATCCTTATCGGACTCTTCATTTTTAGGCTCCGCTCCTTCTACTTCTCCTATTAAATATTCTTAATAATCGCTTTCTCCCTCCTCTTTAAATTCTTACATTTAATTAACAATAGTATTTAACTTTATTTCTAACGAAGCTTCAATCGAAGAAACTTTAGCCTTCTCCAGACAATTTAATAATTAATAACCGACTTTACAGCAATTAAAATACCGGTTTTCGGCCCGTAATTTCTTTATTTCTTTAAAAGTAGGCCGGTAAAACCTAGGAATTACAATAGGATTATATAATATTATTATCAATTTAGTATTAATTACGTACAGTTTAATTATTTATATATAAATTTTCCTATTTTTCTAACGCTACTTTTCGCCGCTCCTCCGAATACTAAAGTCTAATAATTATAAGAAAATATAATAGTTTTCAAAAGTCTTATATTCCTTTAAATACGTCGTTTCTACCGGGATTATTAATTCCTAAACTACTTTACGCCATATATTTCGCTTTTAAAGGGATTTAGGTACTATATAGCGACTAGCCAACCTTATAAATATTATTTTAAAATCTTAGAAATATTTTAATAGTCTTATTTTTAATTTTTCGTATTCTTAGACGGCCGTTTCTTTCGCATTATAATTATAGTAATCGTTCTATAAATATTCTAATAACGCATTTATTATCTCGATAGCCTTTAAGTACTTACTATTAAAATATAGAAGGATCCCTTCCAATACTATTCCTCTTAACCGAAAGTAAACTTCGCCAATATAATTTTATTCACAATTAAAATAATTAGCGTTAGCCCGCAATTTATATTTTATTTATATTATTTATATATTAAACGATATTTTATTAGTATTAGGATTATTATTAAAAGTATTAGGGTCCGCTACTTTCGTAGACTTTTTTTAATATAGGATTACATTTAAAGGACCGATTAAATTATAGCCTCTACTAATAGGCGGTATAAAGTTCGGTAAATCGTTTTCCCATTAATCTCTATAAAAAGAATTATTATTTAAAGGATTATTAAGGGGGTCATCGTTAGCGCGGGTACAAGTACTAATATTTAGCCTTTTTACCAATAGCAGAAGGTTAAATACATACTCCCGCAAGCCGCTTCCTTCTACTACGCTATTATAATTATTTATACCCGCTTATTTAATATTAAATATAAAAGTAACCCTTTATTTTATAAACGGAATTATATTCGACGTAAACGCGTTAGCGGGGTCGGAAGGCGTAGCGACGAACCTTTTTATTAGGAATTTATTACGTTTTTCAAAAGTTTAATATTATTCTTCGAATTTTAAAGGGATTTCGGCTTTATTAATTTCTAATTATACGTAAAATTTCACTAGGTTATAACCAAATTTAATATTTTTTTAATAGAGTTAATAAATTTAATTAATAAAATATACAATCTAATTATCGAAATTCGTAATATCCTAACTAATATATTCGAAAACTTTTAAAAAATAACGAATAATATCCAATTAAACTTCGTTAAATATAATATAACCCCGGAACTTTTACTATATCGCCTCTAAATTTACCCGATATATACAATAAAATATATTTTTATTTATAAAATTATTAAAAATATTCAATCCCTTCTTACCGAATTTTTTACTATTTTCTATAACTTTAAAAATTAATTAGAAGTAAATTATATTTCCCCTTACACTTTTATTTTCCTAATTAAAATAAATCGCATTTACTCTCCGAACAATTTTAATCGTAAAATCCTTCGATTTAAAGTTCCAATAGGGGAATTTAACGTAAGGGTATAATCTCCTTAAATATTCACTCTTATAAACTAAAATTATCACTCTATTAATAAATTATACGTCCTTAACTATAGTAATTTCCACATCCCCTCTAATTAATATATATTAATCCCTATTAAATATTTATTATAATTAAATATTTAGGATAGAATAGGAACAATTAAACTCGGTATTAAGAAATAGGCTCGGGTTTAATATTAATTATCAGAAAATTTATCGATTAGGTTTCTACGATATAACCGGTAGAAACCTCGACGGTACCGGTAATAAGGATTCGGACTTTTTAAAAGGTAATATAAATAAAGGAAAGGGTTTTTTTAATACCGGATTAACTACCGCCCTTCCTTTACCCTTAAATCGTTTCTAAATATTTTATAAAACCGTTTATAAGTCGAAGTCGGGGAGTAAAGTTTTTTTATTACTTTATATATAAATAAAAGAATCGTCTACGTTTTCGACGAATAATAATTTATAAATCCCAATCTACTTAATAGGGGTAAATAAATATTATAATTTCTTTACCTACGGTTCTCCCTAAGGATTATACTCTATTTTTAGAATTAAAGCCGCGTCGGATTTAAATAAATCTATATCGAACAGGCCGTTACTAAGCAAATCTTTTTATTAACTACCGAACTACATAAAGGGGTTATAGAATCTAACGACCAATTTAAACCCACCGTCGTTACCTATCTAATTAAATAAGCTAGCCTCTTCTTCTAGGCTTAAATTCAAAATAAAACCGCTCGAACCTAAACTAGAGCTATTATAAATAAAAGTTTTATTATTATTATCTCCAGCGTCAAATATTATATAAGGGTTTAATTTAGGGCGGAAAATAGGGGGTAAATTATTTATTACGTCGCAATAACGTACGTCGATTATAAAATTTTAGGGATCCTCCGTTCGAACGATTAAAAGATTAATTATAATAGCGTACTAATAAAAATACCAAACTAATTATTAAACGTACTAGTTACAAATAAAATATTATAATACTATCCCCAATTAAAGAATAACATTTAATATTATATAAAAGCGTAATTCTACGAGAGATAAATTATAAAATTAGAAGCTACAAATTAAAATAATATTAAGTATAAAGAAGAAAGGGAAATTAGCAAACGAAGGTATCGCGGTTTTAAATATATAAATTAGAATTACTACTCATCGCCGCCTTCCCGATCTAGAATCTTATCGATAAAAATATAAGCCTCATTCCATCCGATATACTATAATACCCTATGCCTAGCACCCCATTGCCCAATAGCTAGTACTCCGGTAACCTATCCAGCCATACCATAACAATACTCGTCCCCGCGTTCTACTCTAAAACCCCAATTCGATTCTCAAACAATCTAACCCCTTAAGTAAAATAGAACGGAATCTAACTAATTTTACCCACTTTATAATATTATCTATAAATTCCCCTCCGTCTACCTTAAAAATTAAACCGACCGAACTACGCGACAGCAAATAGGGCTCTAATAGCTAAAATATATATAAATTTAAAAGAAATTCGACGGGATAGTATAAGGAGCGACCGGTATAAATATACGTCCTCGATAACAATCTATTTATACAATCTACCGCTAAAGATAACCGAATAATATATTCGATAAATATCTTCGAAATCGACCGGTATATCCAATAGAAACGTATAATAGAAGACCCTACTTAAAAACCTCTTCCCCGTAATAAAAAAGAACTATACGAAAAAGCCTTAAAAATAATACCCAAATACTACCACAATTATATCAACGTCTTTAATAAATATAATTCAAATATCCTACCCGACTACCAACCTTATAATTACAAAATCGAATTCAAAAAAGGCTACCGACTAAAAGAGTTTAATTATAGCCCTCTCTATAAAATATTACTCAATAAATTAAAAGCAGTAAAGAAATACATCCTAGAAAACCTCTCTAAAGGATTTATCGAAGCGAATTCGTTTCCCTAGGCGGCCCTTATCCTATTCGTTAAAAAAGCTAACAATAGCTTACGCTTCTACGTAAATTACCGAAAGCTTAATACAATTACGAAGAAAGATCGATACCTATTACTATTAATCGAAGAAATATTAACTAAAATTACTAAGGCCTAATAATTTACTAAAATCAATATCCGATAAACTTTCTATTATATTCGTATAAAGCTAGAGGATAAAGAACTTACTACTTTCCGTACCGGTATAAGAACTTTTAAATATAAAATATTACCGTTCGGTCTAACCAATAGCCCAACCAATTTCCAAACCTTCATCAACTCACTTCTAGGACTATACCTAAGAAACTTCTACACCGCATATATCGACAATATTCTTATTTACTCCAATACCCTCGAAGAGTACAAAGATTATATCTATAAAATCCTAACCAAATTAAAGGATATAAAATTATAAACCGATTTAAAAAAATACGAATTTCAAATTATAAAGACAAAATTCCTAAATTTTATCGTAGGACGCGACGGTATTTCTATCGACCTAGAGAAAATAAAAATTATTAAAGAATAGGCTATACCTTTTAACCTATAAAGAATATAATCCTTCCTAAAATTCTATAACTTTTACCGAAAGTTTATTAAAAACTATAATCGAATAACTCGCCCCCTTACTAACTTAATTAAAAAAGGCGAAGTATTCGTATAAACTAATAAATATTAAATAGTATTCGATAATTTAAAATAATTACTAATAGACGCCCCTTTATTAAAATACTTCTATTACAACGCAAAAATATAAATTAAAATAAATACTAATAATAGAATTCTTACTAGAATCCTCTTTTAATACTAAGAAAATACGAAAGAATAATATCCTATTACCTACTTCTCAAAAATAATATAATAAATAAAATATAATTACCTAATTCATAAAAAAGAGCTACTCGCTATTATAAAGGCCCTCTAAACCTAACGACCCGAATTAATTAAATTAAAATAATTAAAACCCTTTACAATTATTATAAATTATTAAGCATTAAAATACTTCAGTACAAAGCGACTACTTAATTTATAATAGGCCGGATAAGTAGAATTTCTATCCTAATACTACTTCGAAATTACGTATCGATTAAATACGTAAAACGTAACAACCGACGCATTATTTCGAAAGTTAAAAGATTTAAAGACTTAAAAGGATAAAAAAGAAACTTACCGCACGCTTCAAATCTTTAAACCCATAAAAAAAATAGGAGAAGCAGTATCTATAATTATTAATATTATTACTATAATAGGTATAAAATTAGAAGAGTCCGTCCCAATTATAATATTAAATACGGAAGGACTAGAATTAAGCCTAGTAGAACTAGAAGGTTATAAATTAGTTGATACTATTATAAAAGTTAATAAAGAGGAGGAGTCTTTAAAAGAATACCGAGTTCGAATATACAGCTCAAACTCTAATTTTATAATAATAGCTAACGACCTACTAATTTACTAAAACCGCTTCGCCGTCCTTAATAAAAATAATTTATATACCTATATTATCGACGAAGTATATTCGACCCTAACAACGGCCTACCCCGGCCGTAATAAAACTTAAATAATCCTAAACTAATATTACTAATAACTAAATATAGCCGGCAATATTAAACGTTTTACTAAGAATTATATAATTTATAAAGTAAATAAAATACTTAGAGATAAAACCCCCGGCAAACTATACCCTATCCCGCTACCCGCTAAAAAATAGTCCTTTATCGTAATCGATTACAAAAAAATACCCAAAAATAAATACAGCTTTAATAATATTCTAATTATAATAGACCGCTTAATAAAATTATTATAAATTATACCCTATATAAAAAAGTCGACCGCCTAAAATACCGCCCGAATATATTACGAAGGCCCTTACTATATTTATAATATACCTAAAGAAATAATCTTAAATTATAGTCCCTAATTCGTATCCGTATTTACTAATAAAATATTTAAATTAATAGGTATAAAGTAAAAACTAACTACTACAAGCTATAACCAAACGGCCAATTAGGCCGAAATTATAAACGCCTACCTAAATTAACGGCTACGTCTATTCGTTAACTATTACTAAAACAATTAATTTAAAACTATCCTAGCCTTAAACGTAATTCAAAACAATCTTCCCTAGGATAGTATCGGACTCTCCCCTTATAAAATTATATTCGAATACCCGATACGTATACCTTTCGACTAGAAGGCCCGTACTCGCAAAAGAGAAGCCGGCTCTCGGATAGAGCAATTAATTAAAGAGTAAACTTAGGAATATATTTAACGTATTTATAAATACGTAAAATATATTAGGGAAATAATACTAAAGGTATAAGAAGAATAAATTTACTAAACTAATAAAAAACGAAAGGACCTAAATTTCGACGTCGGCAATTAAATTATTATTATTAAGTAATTATAGTTAATAATAACCCGCCCCAATAATAAATTTAATTTCCCTAACACCCGCAATTACTATAAAATTATTAAGAAAATAAACTACTCCTACTTGTGATAGGTCTGGCGCCCAGAGGTCATGCCTGGCATTTGGCATTTGCCAGGCTCGTGCCTGCCGGGGGTTCTCCAGACAACCGGCGGCTAGCCTCGGCTCGCTCGGCTCGCTCGGCTCGGCTCGGCCTAATTTTAGTATTTTTAGTATCTTCTTCTCTACACCTCTTTCGTATATTTAATCATACCCAATCTAGCTTCCAGACTAGCCCAGTCTTCTTGCTCCTTATCGAATATTATAACTTTCCCAATAAGGCCTACCTACGTATTAACTTCGTAGAACCCTTATATTATATTCAACCTTCTTTCAAACCTTTCAACTATTTTAAACTACCGCCAACGTTTCTCTAACTACCTAAAGAATACTTAAGACCGTTAACGCCGCCCCCGCCTCAAAATTTTTCTTACTATCTTTACCAACGATTCGGAAGGTATCGTACAATATAGCTTCTAACAACTAAATCCCTTAGTCCTAAAGCGCTAACGAACGTTAATAATAATTTACTATAGCCATCTAAGTACTAATTAGAAAAGTCGGGCGTCTCTAAACGACAACTATTAACTCTAACCAACCGAAACTAGTTTTACCCCATTTCAATAAATTTATAGGTAATAAGAAGGATTTCAATATATAAATTTATATTACGGAAGCGAAATTATATATTAATAGCCAAACTATTAATAATCTAAAGGCCTAATTTTACTACTTTTACTTTAACCTTTTACCCTCCGTCCGATAGACTTTATTCGCCTTCGCCTAATCCTTTCTAACTAACCGGACTCCGGCCTAATTACTCGAGAAACTTCGTATTAACTATAGTAAAATTAATTAAAATAAGAAGGCGGGGCTCGAACTACTCTCTTTAAAATAGAAATCTTAAAAATCTATCTCTTCCTTCCTCATTTATTTTAAAAAAGTTCTTTACCGGGCTAAAATTAATATATAACCTAATTAAACCCTTATTAATTCCCTAATATCTTCTTTAAATAACAAATAGCTTAAACGCTTCCGGGAGAAGCCCAAATACTCCGATAATTATTTAAACCTTTACTCCTACCTTAGAAAGCTCAATACTAATACCTTCCTCGGAGGAAGCTCGGGATACTATAATTCTAATATCTCCACTTATAATAATAGAGGAAAACCGATAGATATTACCGCTACCCGGATCCGGCCAACCCTAGGGGGCTCTAAAAGTAATAGAAGTAATAGAAATAATAAACCTTCTAAAGAATAATAAAAGTAGTAGAAAAAGTAAGGGAATTATATTACTTATAGCTCTCTAAACTATTAATCTAAAGAATACCCTAAGAAAAAGAAGATTCAAATCCGGTACATCCGTATTAAAAAACCGGTTAAAGGCCCGGAAGAAGACAACGAAATTTACAATAACGAAGAGGACTATTAATATAGCCTAATAATACCGCCGGTAAATTAGAACTACCAGTAACCTAAAACGCCGGCCCCGAAGGTTAGAATCCTACTAAAGAAGGTAGGGTAATTAAGGCGTACTCTTACGTACACATCAAACTACGAACAAATCCCGCTAATATATACTAAAACTTACTAAGGATAGGAGTTTAAATCTCGCTATCGTATATAAAATAAATAGTCTTCGCAATTCTTAAATAGAACGGAGCGTACCGGGGCTAGTTAAAATCCGGTACCCGTTACAACTCGAGCGTACCCGGAAAATAAATACTAAAGCGAACGGAATACTTAAGGAAATATTAATCTCATTAATCGTTTATTTAATCGTTATTTATTATAGAAACCCGGGCAATAGTATTTAAGAGTATTCGAATATACGGATAGGGGACTAGAACTATCTTTCTCTCTTATTTATTATTTCATAAATCTTTATCTAAGGGGAGTAGGAAGGGGGTAATATAATAAGTCTAGCGCCCAAAGGTCATACCTAATATTTAGCATTTACCAAACTCGTACCTGCCGAGGGTTCTCTAAATAACCGGCGGTTAGCCTCAGCTCGCTCGGCTCGCTCGGCTCGGCTCGGCCCAATCTTAGCATTTCTAGCATCTTCTTCTCTATACCTCTTTCGTATATTTAATCATACCCAGTCTGGCTTCCAGACTAGCCTAATCTTCTTGCTCCTTATCGAATATTACAGCTTTCCCAACAAGGCCTACCTGCGTGTCAACCTCGTAGAACCCTTACACTACCGGCTAAAACTCCCCAATAATTAGAAAGGCTCTAACCTCTTCTATATTAACCGTTTAAAGAAGTATAACAATAACCCCCTACCCGGCTAATCAGCTAAATACCCCGGCCCAATTATAAAAGATAACAAAGACCCCAAATAGGAAATCGAGAGGATTAATACCTCTAAAGTTATTAACAATAAATTCTTCTATAATATAGACTAAAAAGGTTAGGACCCCGACCCGGAGTATTAACCGGCCTCTAATTTTAAATACGCCCCGAAACTTCTTTAAGAATTCTATAAGGCTAACTTAAAGGCCCCAGGCCCGCCCAAATAATTAATAAATTAATTAAACAAGGATTAAAAGGAGTATAAAGATAATAAACTATTAAAATTACTAGGATTAAAGTATTTACAATAGATTTTATACAAATAAAGTTGCTAGAGGATTATTACGTCTATAATAGAACCTCCGGTTTAATAAAATTCGCGGACGAATCTTCTATATAGGGGGGGGTAATATAATAGCGCCGGTCCGGCTATACTGCTATACCCGCTATACCCTATAAGAAGACTAATACTATAAAGTACTATAAAAGTTAAAAGAACGAATAATATAAAAAGTTCGTACTAAAACTAGCCTAAACGGGCACTAAACCTATTAAAAGTATTTACTCTTATTTATTATATAAATAAAGGAGGATACGAATAAAGGGATTGGCTAATAGCGACCCGCATATAGGTCCCGCTATCGCTTACGCGCCAGGGTATTTATTCGGATTCGCACGCATATATCTAATTCTCTTCCTTTTCTTCTCCTCACTTTAAATCTTCTATCATAAATAGTATCTTAGCTTTGCCTTCGACTTATCCATACTAGCGCCCTTGCATTAGGCTAGGGGATACTAATCTACTATTATTATTAAGTTCTAACGTTATTACTTATATTAAATCTAAAATAGCTTCTTTTACCTATAATATTTATATTAAACTTTCTAGGGTAAAGTTGTTCGCTACCTGCCGGGGCCTTTTTATAGATATTATTAGACCGAATATTCTTTTTTAACGCTTACAATAAATTTTCGAAGGATTTAGAAACCCCTTTAGCGAATTAGAAACTAGAGTTAAGGGATTTAGAAATCTATTTACTACCTTTAATCTTCGACCCTACTACTACTATCTCCCTTTATTTAGAGACCGAGGGTTAATTAGAATTCGCTAAGAGGCTAAAGCTTCCTATTAGATATTTGCATTTGGGATTAGATTAGTCTAAGTAGCGGTATTTATTACTCCTCTTCTAATAAGTGCTTTTTTAGTCTCGAAATAAATATTATTTAACTTAATAATTCTTCTAAATTCTATTAAAAATTTATAGATTATATACTTTTTAAAACCGATAAATATATACTTAATTAATTTCTTATTTATCTTCTTCCTTCCTTATAAAAGGAGTAAATACTAGGTTATTATTTTAATAGCCTTAATATTACTTACGTCCGGTCTCTACCCGTATATAATTTTATATAGGGTTTTATTTAGTTCGGTATATAGGTTTCAATTTCTAAAATAATTAATTATCTCGAAAACCTTTAGCTAATACTTCTTAGAAATTTATCCTCCTATTATTATAAGTAATAACTTCTCTCTAAAATAAAAGTTTAAACTTTCTACTATACTATTCGATTAATACTATTTAGTAATAGATTATTTAATTTAAATCCCCCTTTTAACGGCTTAATTATTAAACTCCTTACTATTAAATTCCTTTACGCCGTTAAAATAAATAGTCTTATATTTTCTTCGTTATAAATCCTTATTTTTAAGGAATTATATGAACTCTTAAATAAAGATCTATACCCTCTCCTTATTTTTAATCGCTAGAAAGCCATTAAATTTACTATACCTATCGATAAAAATAATTTAATAATATTCGCTATAGTATTTTATTATTTCGAAAGGATTATAAATATTTATATAGACTATATTTAAAATATACTCTTCTTACTTAAACATTCTTTAATAGGGTAATTCTTTTATCCTCTCCCTAACGTATAATTTATACGTATAATATTCTTAAACCTCTTTTATCCCGTCGATTATTACTTCTATTTTAATTAAGTTCTATTCGTTAAAATAATTTATTTATTTATATTGGAGCCTTATTTTAAAGCTAATTAAATATAAGACGAAAATTTACTAGGCCGTATTAGGGGTTTAAAAGATAAAGAAATTATTAAAGTAGGTAGTTTGAATATTTAATCCCTCCTTTTCAATCCTCTAATAATTCTTTAATAATATTATATTAGAACTATTATTAAGTAATTAAATTATAGAAATTAAATTAATACCTAGTTTTAGCGTAAATAAGACTTTATAAAAGTAAATAACGACGATTATATTTAAATATATTATATTAATTAATAAGATAGTTCTAATAGAGAGAATATAATTAAATTAACTATAAATCGTACTATTAAAAATATATTTCTTCTTAATTGTTTTAATACCTAAAATTAGTACTTTTATACCCCTTATTCTAGTAATAAAACCGCTATATAATTTAAAATTAACGAAATCGTTTCGAATAATTATTATATATTAATTATATCCTAAATTGAGGAAGTATAATAATTATAGAGAGTAATTGGTTTTTATCTCGTTTAGAAATATATTATTAGAAGTAAATTCTTCTAATACCGTTAATTTAATTATTAATAGGAAAAGACGAGGCGTAGGTTGTAATGAAACTAATTATATTATTATTATTAAGAGGAGTGGTCGAAGAGGATTTCTTTCTCTCTTCTTTTACTTTCTTTTTTTTAATTTTAGTATTATACTTTTTCTTTAATTCCGGAAACTTTTCCTAATAGCCGTTAGTATTATAGAACTACTTATTATAATAAGTATAATTCCTATTGTAGGAGTAATTACTACCCTAATTAGATTACGCTTTTAGCCGCCTTCTAATTATTAGTATTACTACCGTATAACCTTCCCTTTTAATTTATACTTTTAACCGGACGAATTTACTATTAGTTGATTTAGTAGTATTATTAAAAGAGGGTAATTACTTACTATAGGAGGCCTAGAAATTAGTCTTCTATACGCTATATTATTCTTAATTAAGTGCTTTTAATAGTCTTATAATTATTTAACTTTTTAATAGGCGGTATTTTAAACTAATTATAATATATTTTTCTTATAGGGCTATAATCTTCTAAAATAAGGTATTAACGTCGTTGAAATTAGTAAGGCGGAAATTATTCTATTCTTACTAAATTTATTATAGGGCGCTAATACCTTTATTAAAATATTCGATTTTTATTTTAGTAAAGAAGTTTATAATAGTCTTCTTACCGCCTAATAATCTTATAGCTATTTCTCCTAAGGTAGTAGAAAGAATTTTAATAACCTTTCGTTATTTAATCTCTTAGGACTTTAGCGAATTAGCTAGGATTGTCTCCTTAATAAGGTAATCGTTAATAATATTATAAGTACTTATTACGTCGGTTATAGACTATTAGAATCGATATTAGGCTTTATAATTGTTTTTATTTAATAATTTAGGATTAGTAGCTATATTAATTCTATATAGGGAGATTTTATTAAATTTAATTAATTTTAAAATTGTAGATTCAATATTATTATTTTTAAATAAGATATTGTTTAATATCTTATTTAAATTTATATCATCGGCGCCGGTATTAGTAATTATATATATAATAGTATTAACGGCGGTATTAATAGCGATATTAGTACCGCTGTTTATACCTATATTAACAGTTATTACCGCTTATATAATAATTATAGAAGAGCGACGAATAGTAGTTAATCCTAACTTTACGGCCGGTTTCCTATTAATTTTATTCCTAATAGAATTAGAAGGTCTTATAAGTTTATTACTAATAGAATTAATAGCGCTAATACCTTTTACAATTTTAATTATAGGCGCTATAATAGAAGATAGGATAAATAGTATTAATATTAAAGCTTATAATTAATAAAGTAGAGATAGGTAATAGAATTAAAAAATAAAATAAAAGATAGTTTTAAATTAAGTTCTTTCTAATTAGAAACTTCCCGGTATTTGTAGGTAAATTCTATTATTAGGTTTCCTTCTAATTGGCTATCTAATTTTTTTATCCCCCTTATCCCTCGAATTAGTTATTACAAACTATTAAATTAATTAGATAGTTTACTTCTAACGTAGTTATTTGGATTCGGGATAAAATTCTTCTATTCTAATAATTTGGACCGGGTTCGAATTAACGGTCCTACTACTCTAGTAACCTAATTGTAGGTTCGGACGAATAGATTAATTAGTTTTAACTACTCTAATTATTTAAAACCGCCTAAATTTAATATTTATTTACTAATATACTAAATTAGAAGTAGATTAACGTCTCCTTAATTTATAGTACTAATATAATTACTGCGCTACGGGAGCCGGGCTTATAACTTATTAAAATAGATAGGAGGAGAAGCTATATCGTATTATTAAATTATTATAAGATTAATAAGGATTGCCTTCCTTATATACTTTACCGTACCCTAATCCCCTATCCTACCTTGTACTAATACCTTATCAGCCTTGCGTCAGCCCTATTAGATAGCCGTAAGGCTGTCTGCCCTTGAGCTTCAACGCTCAACGCTATAAGTATGCCATGATATTCAGTAAAGGGGAAAGAAGAAAGAAAGGAAAAGAGCCAAAAAGCAAAAAGAAAGGAAGGGAAGAAGTTCTACCACATTTTCGAGTCAAAGCTCACATACCGTAGTAGGTATCCCACACGCAAAGGCTGATTCGAGAGGCAGGAAAATGCTGGTCAATGTTGCTCAACCTCCCCTGATGTTGAAGCGGAGTTCATAAGCACATTACTATAACAACATCCTCCCTCCCTCTCCCTCCCTCCTCCAGTAGTCCGCGGCGCTGCGTCAGGCGCCATTACCGCTCGGCTAATCTACGTCGCTTACGGGATGCTTCATTTATAGAGCAGCGCCAAGAGCTTTCGAGGTAGGTTTGTTTATTGAACCCCTATTTTCGCCTACACCCGTTCGTGTTGGGCTGTGATGATCCGGTTGGTTGGTCGGCTGACGACCTGAGGTCGAACGGCAAATGGACTGTAGAGTAAAGTACCTGCATGCACTTTGGATATCGTATGTTCTGGATTTCTTGGGGCAGTTGGTTAACGGTCGATGATGACACTCTGACTCCCTCCCTCTAGGAGCGGGCCATCGTTGGTGGACGACGGACGATCGGGTAAGCTTAGTTCTGGGCTGGATCCTTCGGAGGTAAGCCTGACCGGATTCGTTGTCAATGACCGGGACCGACATCAACGAACACTTCTCCGAGCGTGATCGACAGGACTGCCCAAACGCGGACAGAGAAGATGAAAGTCCGAAAGACGGCTTCAGACCAAGCCAGTTTTTTTCTTCCACTGGGACAACGCCAAATGCCAAAAAAAAAAAAAGACATCGAATGTGGATTTTGAACTCCTCCAGACCAAAACTATGTATGTCCAAGAGTTCTATGCAAGAAAGTTCCCCATCTATATACCTATCTCCCACTCCCACTCCCACTCATTAAACCTTCTTCTCAACCACCTCCTCCTCCTCCCCCTTCACCCCCCCCTCCTCCGTCATCAACATCTCCTGCGCCCTCCACAACTGCGCATAAACCCCATCACTCTTTTCCATCAACTCCCTATGCGTCCCCTGCTCCACCACCCTCCCCTCCTTCAAAACAATGATCAGATCCGCATCATAAATCGTCCTCAGTCTATGCGCCACAAACAGACTCGTCTTCTTCTCTCCCTTTTCACCAAGTCCCCTGAGAATGGCATTGATATTCTCCATCAACGCCTGCTCAGTATGCGTATCCAGCGCACTCGTAGCCTCATCGAAGAACAGCAGCGGTGGGTCCTTCAGAATCAACCTTGAAACAGCAAGTCTTTGCTTCTCGCCGCCGGAAATCATCAATCCGCGCTCACCGACCTTGGTGTTATACCCGTCTCTCCAGGAAATGATCTTCTCGTGGATGTGCGCGCGCTTAGCGGCTTCGATGACTTGCTCCGGTGAGGCGGATAGGTTGCCGTAGCGGATGTTGTGTTCGACCGTGTCGTTGAACAAGGGAGTATCCTGCGGGACGACGCCGATAGCGCGACGGAGGGACTCCAAGGTGACGGAGCGGATGTCTTGGCCGTCGATGGAGATGGTGCCCTTTTGGACGTCGTAGAACCTGAATAGGAGACGGAGAAGGGTGGATTTGCCGCAGCCGGAGGGGCCGACGATGGCGACCTTTTTGCCGGCGGGGATGGTGAGACTCAGATCGCGAAGGATGGGAGATTCGGGGTGGTAGCCGAAGGTGACGTTTTCGAACTTGATTTCGCCGCCCCGGGTGAGGGAGAGCGGCTTGGCGTTGGGTTGTTCGGTGACGGTCACGTTGACTTTCTGGAGGTTGAAGAGGGTTTCCATGTCGAGGAGGGACTGACGCAATTCGCGGTAGACGGAACCGAGGAAGTTCAGGGGCACGGAAAGCTGGAAGACGAGCTGGTTGATGAGGACGAGGTCGCCGACGGTGAGCTTGCCGGTGGCGACGCCGTGGGCGCCCATGTACATCATCACCGTCAAGGCGGTGGAGAAGATGATGTTTTGACCCGAGTTGAGGAAGGCCAGAGAGGTGGCGACCTTGATGCTGTTCTTCTCATATTGTTTGAGGGCCTTGTCGTAGCGGCCGACCTCGTAGGCTTCGTTGTTGAAGTACTTGACGGCTTCGTAGTTGATGAGGGAGTCGACGGCGATGGTGGAGGCCTTATTGTCTGCCGCGTTAGCTTGGCGACGGAACTTGGTGCGCCAGGCTGTTGTGAGAATCGTAAACGCCGTGTAGCTGACCATGGTCACGGCAGTAAGAGCGGCATACTGCCATCCAAAGTTGTAGGTCAAAATACCGCAGACCATGGAGATCTCCAGAGCGGTAGGGACAATGTGAAAGACCATGCTGGTCAAAAGGAAGCTGATGCCCTTGGTACCACGGTCGATAGCCCTGGTCAAACCACCCGTCTGCTTGGACAGGTGGAAGCTCAGATCCAGATTCAACAAATGCTCAAAAGTGTTCTTGGCAACCTTGCGAATCGCCTTCTGCGCAACTGACGCGAAGACGGCATTCCTCAATTCCTGAGAAACCACGGCGCCTATCCTAGCCGCACCATAACCCAGAATCATAGAACCAGCCACGGCCGTGACCGATCCACCAGTTGTAGAAAAGTCGATGTTGAGCGAGTCGACAATCTCGCGGAAGTAGAAGGGCACCTGGACGTTGAGCACCTTGCCACCAACCAGCAAGCTGATAGCCAGCAGTACTCGCGCCTTATCACCCCAGCTGCCCTTGGGCCACAGGTATTTGGACATCTCCTTCATGATAGCCCAATCGGCCTTGCGCTGTTCCTGCGCGGTTTTATCGAGGGGGGCGAGGGGATCGACGGGGCCTCGACCGGTGGCCTTGGGAACGGCGGAGACGGCGGGTTTCGGTTCATCTTTGACGCTGCTGCTGTTGGGCGCAAAGAGACGAGGGGAGGATGTGGTGAAGGAAGCTCGGAGGTTGGCGATCGTGGGTGTCGCGTGGATCGAGGAGAGTCGGGGAGCCCAGAGACGGGGGCCTCGGAGGAGGGCGGAGGTGCCGTGGGCTCGGTGGAGGCTTGTAGCCATGGTGCTGAGCTTTATAGACGGCGCCATGGTTGTTGTGTATGCCCCGGGAGCATTGGCTGCTCCTCAAGGGGTTGTGATGGTGTCCGTATAAGTCGGCCGGAGATGGGGGTCCGAGGCGCAAATCGATGGACGGAGGAATGGGAGATGTAGAGGGGAATTCGCGCCAGCTCTTATAGAGAGCCCATGCCGTGGTGGTCGGGGATAGGCAATGGGTGGCGGAGGCGGTGGGAGGTGTAGTGACTCGGTGAAGGAGATATAAGAGACAAACGAAAAAGAGGAGAGATGGTATTGTAAGATTGAAAGATTCCCCCGTGCAACAACACCGCAACAGACAAGCCGCCGAGGCTCTCGGAGCTTCACGATGTCGCGATTGTGGGGCACCCAATGATGCAATCAGCGTGAGCAATGGGCATCTCTAGCCTGCCGCGGGTGTCAGTGTGCTACAGGGCAACACAGGGGACCAGTTGTGCACAGACCTAGCTGGACTTCAGGGTTCTCAATGCCCTAACATTTTTGTGGAGATGTGACCAATGACATGAAGCCGGCCGGGATCCATTGAGGTTCCGTCCGGGGTCTTCGGCATCCTTCCGGCCGGCTCGGAGATCGTGATACAACGCCGTAACTGTGGCCGGCACAAATCGCGCGGCGGAAACCACGCACCAGAATGCTCCGGGTGCTGTGATCACCAATCATATAATACCGGGACCATGAAATTAGGTAAAATGGTAGTCAGACAATCATCACTTTGCTGTCCTAGCTCTATCAGACTCATCAGCGTAATTATATGTCGCTTCTGATTTTTTGACAGCAACCCTTTCATTGAACTCTTCCCATTCTCTTTCTCCCCATATCTAGGTCTAGAGTAGAGACGTGACATATGTAATCATGCTAAAGCTAAGGAAAAATGAGTGCTAAGAAACGCAAACCAAGGGCTACGAACTCTTCATACGCCCAAACGGAAAATATCAACGCCTCGCAATGCAAAAAATGAAACAAAAAATCGGGCGCATAGCTCCCATGCAGACATGCCATGCAAGAATGCAGCCAATGCATCGCCAACGTGAAATGCTGAATGCTGTGAAGCAAATCCAACTCTCCAAGCCATGCTCTCCGCCATGCTCTCCAGCTCCAGTCGAACGAAGAAGCCAAACAAATGGAAACGGGCCGAACCAACGGACTGAACCAAACCTCTAGAAATGTCTAGGTGGTATCACCGCATCCGCAATGCCAGCAATGCATGCTCCAAACAATACTTCCGTCTCTCTTCTTCCATCTTTCCTCCTCTTTTCTCGTTCACCGCTCGTCTAGCCGTATCTCCGTTTTTCTCTCACCCTCATTTTCCTCTCCCTCCGCCTCTTCTTTTCTCCCTCTGCCCCTCTCCTCTCATTTTCAGCTCCCATCTCCTTTTCACCCCTGCCTTTTGTCGCCTCTGTTGCCCCCTTCCCGTTCTTCAACTCTGTTCCTCCCCTTACTGTGGTCATCTCGAAACTCCTCCCCTAAAAAGTCTCCGTCTCATCATAATAAGTCTTCAAAGCCAACTTGGAACTCAACTCCGCCGCAGCCGCCAACCCTTCATACGCCCTCTCCACCGTCCTGACTCCCACGCCCGGAACCGTCGTCAACTCGCCCAAACTCCTTACTTTCCCGCTCGGTCCCTGCGTCTCATCTAGATGATCCACCAAATCCTGGGCGCGCTTCTGTCCGAAGCCATTAAGAGACTTGATCAGCTCTGTGTCGCGCGAGTTGACGATATCCAGTAACTGCTTGGTTCGAGGACTCGGTTTTTCTTGGGTTTGTTGTTGTTCAGGGTCGGAGTTGGAGGCGGAGCGATCGTCGTAATCGGATGCGGAGGCGGAGGCGGAGTCGGTGGTGGTGTTGCTATACAATTGCTGTCTTGACCTGGACGAAATGCCCACGCCTAGCGTGGCGCTGCGGCCTCTGCTCTTCAACAATCTCCTCCTCCTCGCTTCTGCTTCTTCGGGGGTTTCTTCCACGTCGGCTTCCATGTCGTCGTCTTCCTCGCCTTCCGCTTCCGGGTCAGTCGAAGAAATCCCCGTCATAGCCGTTCGTCGTCCGCTGTTCACACTCGCGCTCCTACTTTGTTGTTTGCTGCTCCCGTTCCCCTGCCGAGACACAGCCTCCTCCCTGAGCTGGGCGTTAACCTCATACTCCTCCCTACTAATCTTCCCCAGCTTCAACCTCAACTTCTCAATCTTCCCCACCAACTTCCTCTGTCCCGGAAAGAATCCCAACGCATCCTCATACATCCCCAACGCCTCTTCCAAGTTTCCCCCCTCTTTCGCTTTTCTCGCCTCCAACAATAACTGCAACCCCGCACTTTTCTCGTCTTTTCCTCCGTTGTGCCCGCGTCCCCGTCGCGAACTAGACCGCGAAGCAGTGGACATACTCTGCTCTTCAATCCTCCTCTCCAACGCTTCCAGCCGGCGTTGCACCTCCTCGCTAATCTGCGGCTCCGAGGACTTTGGCTGCTGCTGCTGCTGCTCGCTACCGGGGGGTACGTTCTCCGATTTGGGCGTAGAAGGGAAGGTCGGTGTTTGCGGGACGAGGGCAGCGGCGGCTGCTGCGCGGGCGGCTAAGATTTCGGAAACCTTTTTCTCGACCATGGCTTCGATTTGGGCTGCTGAGAGGGTGAGGATGGGGGTGTTGTCTACTGATTTGCTTGTTTGTGCTTGTGGGGGCTGGATCGAGCCGGGGCCGGAGGAGCTACTGTTCTGCCTTGAAACACCAGCTGATACCGAGCCGGGGAGCGGAAGACCCGTAGGCCTCGCGAGTTTCGACGGGCCGGTGCCGATGAGGCCGGAGCGGAGGGCGGATGTTTCGGAGGGGGAAGGGAGAGCGGTAGCGGTGTCGGTCATGGAGCGGCGGGAGGTCAAGCCGGAGAGGGAAAGAGGTTGCCGGATTTGCGAGGTGTTGGCTTGTGGAGGGCCGGCGAACCGGGAGCTGCCGCCCATGGAGGCGGTGGCTTTGTGTGCTGAGGCGCGGTCGGTGTACACGTTGAAGAGTTTCGAAGGCTTTTCGGCCTTTTCGATGACTGCTCCGGAAGCAGCGGCGCGGTCGGTGCTGGAGCGGGCTAGAGCGGGGGCGCTGCCGGTGTAGGAGTTGTGAGTGCCTAAACCGATTGGACGCAATGGCTGTCGAGGGGCGAGAACGCCGTTGGTAAGGCCGGAGAAGGAAGTCGAAGAGTGCGAGCGGTGCGGCTGCTTGTAGACGACTTCGTTTTCGATCTCGCGGACTTCAATGCGCTTGGCGCGGGACGAGACGTTCAGACTGCTCAAGGTGTCGAGGTGGTAGGAACGCATCGGGGCTAGGTTGAGGATCATGATGGTTATGCCGTTGTTCTGGCCCAGACTCAAAATGCGCGTCATTTTGGATTCGCGGTAGGGAATACGTTTGTCGCCGCGGGAGATGGCGTCGATGCATTGCGACAGGACGAACAAGGACTTGTTGATGGCGGCCGACTCGATCAAACGGTCCTTGTTGTTGTCTGTCCGGCGGTTGTCTTCGGATCCAGCCAAGTCGATGGCTGATGCCGTGCTTTCCAACACCATGTCCCCTGTTGTTTGTGTAACTTTGACGCGAAAGATGGCGTGGCTGCGGGAGCTGTGGGCGTTGAGCTTGGTGGCGGCCGTGATGCGGTTGTTGTTGGCTTCGACGTAGAGTCTTTCGAAATCCTTGACGTCGTCGCAGGGCCGTTCCGTCAGTCCGACCACAAAGGTCTTTCCCTCTTTTTCTCGTAAAGGCAGGCCCATCGGGGTGCGCATCTCGGGCGGCTCGAGCAGGTCGTATACCTTGTCGTTGTAGATTTCGTAGTACGAGAGGTGGACGTCGACTATCGTCTCGCCGTTGGAGTCCTTTTCGATCTTCTTGCTGCGCCGGAACACGTTGCTTAATAGTCGAGGGATGAGACCGCGGTCGGCCATCTTCATTCCACCACGCATCGTGTGCGTTTTGCCCGTGCCGGTAACGCCATAGGCGAATAATGTGACGTCGAGTCCCTGGAAGAGGGCCTTGATGTGAGGGTATACTAGGTGTTTGTCAGTGATGGGCAATCCTCCATTGGACCCCAGCCACACAGTCGGTGAAGAGAGAGGAAGATGATGCCTACCTTCAGCATTGAAGAGATCCTCCTGGTTACATGATTGGTCGTAGACGCTGTTGAAGATGTACGAGAACTCTTCGGTCTCGTTCTTTGGGTTGGGGATCTTGACTATCGTAGAGGGCTTTCCTTCCTCGGTGCTGGCGGCGCGTACGATGACATCCTTGTCCAGCTCTTTGGAAAGCAGCGGACGTATCCTGGCGACGACACGGACGGACATGGTTCGGTTGTCGACCGGTTGGATGGGTCCGTCAGTGTCGCGATAAAAGAAAGATAAAAGAAAAAAAAAGGACGCGTGGAGAAAAGGGGGGGAAGGGGAGAGTGGGTTAGGGACGGGGACAACAAAAAGAGGACGGCTCCCGAGAAGGATACATCAAACAAAAAGGGGAGATAGAGGATAGGAATAGTGAATGGGGAGATATGGGATGGGATATGGGATGGGGACCCCAATGGTTGTAGTGTAAAAGTGAAGAGAGGAAAAAGCAAAGAAAAGGATGGGGTTGGGCAATGGCCTCTTCTCCTCCAACCTCCACCTCCAGTGGCCTCTCCGCCTTTGCGCCTCAAGTGACCAGTGACCAGTAACCAGTCGACGGGAAGAGTGGAATAAAAGGAGACGGTCAACAAATGGCCGAATAGAGACAGACAGAGACAGGGTTCCAAGTGAGGGGGTGAACAAGTGACTGCAGAATCTCGAATAGCAATTGGCTTCTCGTCTGCACGAATGCACGGATGCCGCAAGCAAAGTCGCAGCACGTCGCAGCAAGGGAAGGGCTTGTCCTGATGAAGTGTGTGTTGATGGAGTCGGGATGAGCCAACAGGGGACCAGTTAACCGAGCAACGAGCACGGGGGGAACAACGCACCACCAACACTGGCTCTCAGTGGCCTCTGTAACAGGTTCTCGACAGGTTGTACCGCTAGTGAGACACTGGAATGACTGGGCAATGCAGTGGTGCTGCACTAACTGTGGGCAGTTGTGGGGTGCAGCTGACGGGATCGCTGCTGTGAGCTGTTGTTGCTGCGTTTTTACAGTGGTTGCAGCGGGAACGAATGCCGGCGGCAGGCAGGAACCGTCAAGAGCTGGTCTGTGCACCACCGTCTTATCTCAGTCTTATCGATAGCGGCTACCTTCCCCGCGGCCAAGTCCATGGAATTTCTCGGGCAATTCGCGACATTGGACGAATCAAGGTGGTCCGTGTCCCTTGGGAAATATTCCAATTGCAGTCCTGGCGTCATTGCATTGTTTCTTGTACGGGACCTGTTTCAATCTTTCGTTTATCCGCGCTCAGGTCAACCTCCAGCTCCAACTTCAACAGCTCCAAGCTCCAACCTCCACCACCCGCCGCCCACCCGACCTCAACCTCGACCTCGACCGAACCGGGCCCCCATCTCCAACTCCGACCACCGAACACCGGGCCCTATAATCGGAAGGCGACCACCACAATGCGCGGCCAGTCTCCCCTGGTCAGGGCGGCGCGGACTGCGCGACTGACTAGAACCTCGACGACACCTCTACTAAACACTCGAAACAACTTCGTCTGCTGGCAATGTCGCACCATCCAGATCAGCGCCAAGCCCGCCACCGACACCCGTCCCGCGCCCGACGTCTTCGACGCCCTCCCCGGCGGCCCTCGTGACTCGGCCGACGCCCGCTTCGAAGTGATCGGCGCTCCCGCCTCTCTCCTCTCCGTCACCTTGTCCGCCTCTCAACGCCTTTACACCCGTCGCGGCACCCTCGTCTCAGTAGCCGGCAAGGTCGAAAACGCCCAATCGACCCTCTCCATCCTCTCCCCTCTCACGCGCGCCTTCCTGGGTGTTCCCTTCCTCTACCAGCGCATCTCCTCGACGACCCCCATCACGGCCCTAATAGGCACCAAGTCGCCCAACACTAGCTTCTCGGTCCTCCACCTCGACGGAACAACCGATTACATGATCGCCCAGCGCAACGCCCTTTTGGCCTGGACGGGCCACACCATCCGCGTCTCGCCACGCATCCAACACGGTCTTGCCCCGGCCAACTGGGGCGCCACGCACGTTACCGGGCGCGGTCTGGTGGCTTTGGCGGCCCCGGGACAAATCTACGAACTTACCCTGGCCGAAGGCGAAGAACTCACCCTCCACCCTTCCCACGTCGTCGCTTACTCCGTCACTCGCCTTCCGCCTTTGCCATTCCGGTTCAAGAGCACCCGGCTCAACCTACAAGTCCCCTCGGTCCCGCACTACGTCAGCAACGCGGCCGGCAAGCTGGTCCCCGCCAAGGTCAGCGAGTTCTTCGCCAAGATGAGGGATACCCAGTTGTACACCACCTTAGCCAGGATACTGTACGGTATAAAGACGGCAACAAGAAGAACAATCTGGGGCGACAGACTATTCCTGCAGTTCCGCGGACCGACGAATATCCTCATGTCCAGCAGGGGCGTGCGCGTCTCTGACGTATTAAGCAGGGAGGATATCAACGAAATCGCCGACACAGAAGCAGGTGTGGTTGGCAAGGCTTTGGGGACTTCGCAGAAGGCCAAGGCGAAGGCTAAGGCTCTGGAACAAAAGAAGAAAGAGGTTCCTCCCTTGGTGACCGAGACGGCGGCTGGTGAAAAGGTCGCTCCTGTTGAGGCGCCCTTTGCTGAGGAGGCCAAGACTCCTGCTGAGAAGGTCATTGAGGAGGTTGCGGGTGAGGAGGAGGAGGAGAAGGTGAAGAAGGAGGGTGAGGCTGCTGCTGCTGCTGCTGCTGCTGCTGCTGAGACTAAGCCTGTCAAGTTGAGGGTTGCGAGCGTTGGGAAGGATGGGAAGGTCACGTTTGAGGAGTCTAAGGAGGGGGGGGGGGGGGTGTAATTTTTTTTTTTTTTTTYTTCTTTTTCTTTTYTGTGTTTTGTAACGATAGAACAAATGTGCATAGGTTATTCATGAAGAAGGCATGATGGGCATGGGGCAATCCATGGCATGGGATGTTGAAAAAAGGTATGATGATGGCGGATAGAGGGAGGGAGTGGAATGAAAAAGAACTTGTTTGAAGCGTGGTATTGAGTCATCTTTATGCTTAAAAGGTCTAGAGATATCGTGCCATCATACGCCCTGTCCTTGACCATCTCCTAGCACTTATTACCACCAGGTTACGAGTGACTGTTTAACCTGTCCGCCATACCTCTCGTCCAACACAGTCTCTTATAATCTACGAAAACAGACAGCACCAAATCCGTCAACCTAAAATGTCAAACTGTCAAGAAGCCAAGATAACAAACACGTCAAAACTCTCCTCCACCTGCGAGCCTCATATGTCTCGTCTTGTTGACAATAAACGGACCTATACCGGCCCCAGCTTCCCCAGCCCCAACCCTCAAAGCGAGACCTGCAAGATACCCGATGCCCTCCAAGGTCTTGCGAATGACATGTACCTAGCGATGAGGTGAACTCATCAATGGCGAACTACTCCCTGCCCCCTAGAACCGGCAGGATCGGTAGGTATACCCCTTCAGGTGAGGTAAAATGCAGAGCCCCCTCGACCGCACTACCATAGGAAAAATAAAACCTATTTCCAGGCGACTGAAGATGCTTAATACATGTGGTGAACAGGCTGTCATCAACTAAACGCTCCATTTCGTCGAGGTAAAGCCGTTGGAACCACGGAGAATGATGAACACCGAACCGAATAGATAACCATGCTTGCCGCCCTTGACGAACATAAAGATGCAAGCGCCGTCCCTGGACCGCCCTCCTCAACGTAACCCGAGATCGAGAAGTGTCGAACTTCTTGTTAGCCATTAAGATGCGTTCAGTTAGGTTGATATTTGAATTTGGAAAAAAGAGTGCTGCTTGCTGATGAGGAGCGTGGTGGTGCCGTGCCGTCGTCGTCCTACTTTCGGGCTTTGGGCTTAGTGTACGGATACTGGCGGCAATAAGTAGTAATGAACTCTCTCTCTAATAGGCCAAGAAAGCCTTGTGGCTCGGGCGGCTTGCTGCGTTTGAGGTCGTCGACGTGGGTTTTTAACCAGCCGTTTCGTTCGTAGAAGGTGGTGGTCGAGATGGTGTTTTCGTCGTCCTTGTTTGTTTGAGTGTCCTGGGTGGTGGTCTGGGTGTTCTGAGTGTTCTCCTTGGTGCTGGGCAGCGCCGCCGTCTTGGGCACGGTGCCGAGGTAGTGGACGTCTGTGTCGGTGTCTGTGTCTGTGTCTGTGTCTGTGTATGTGTTTGCTTCGTCTTGGTTTTCCTTCTTTATCTTCTTTGCAGAAGCATCTGAAGGATGACCAGGATTGGGAGAGAGCGAACGAGGTAATGACGGAGGAGGAGGACACAACGTGCATGCCGCATCTTCTATATCCACCACCTTTTGCTTTTGCAACTCGTCCACTTTCTCTCTCAACGCTTGTCTGTCCTTCTCTTCCCTGGTTGCCTTATTTCCTACCACTAACCCTTTCTCCCTTGCAATTTCCAGCCCTTCCGCGTATGCTCTGCAAGTGGCTTGGATGGGACACAAACCGCACGCAGGCTGTGCCAGGAGACAGACGGCTGCTCCCAGTTCCATTAGCGCTTGACCCCAGCGTCCAGGCCGGTCACTGAGAGGGGGTGGTCCTCGGGTTCTTCTGCCCATATCAACCACGTTTTCTCCCTCGTTCATATCCTTCCGCTTCCCATTCTTGCTCCCTAGCTGCTTCGCCTTGGCCTCCTCCTCCCCGGCTTCAACACCGTCCCAAGCCGCTTGCACCACCAACCTCCTCGCCGCCTCCCAAATCACCTCCCGAATTTCCTTGTTTGTCACGTCCCCTCTGATTCCCAGTTGCCGGGCCAGGACACGGGTGACGTGCCAGTCTACCATTGGCTCTGCTCGTCCGAAGACTACAGCAGCCACCACACCAGCATTATGCGGCCCCACACCCGGTAGTTCCTGGAGCTGCTCGACCGTATTCGGTAGCCCAGCGGTGTTATCGGTAATGTTACTCTTCCCGTCGCAAATCAGCTTCGCTGCCTTGTGGAAATACCTAACACGGTTGGACTTCGACAATTCCTCCACTTCTTTTTCTCCCGCCTTCGCCAAATCTTCCATCGTCGGAAGAGCTTTTATCCACCGGTTGTAATGCTTTGCTCTTCTTTGTATCGTCCGCTCATGGTCAGGCTCGTGGATAATCTGGCGCTCGATTTCGGAGAGGAGACCTTCGTAAAAACGTTGGGAGATGGTGGAGCGGAGGGTTTGGAGAGTTTGGGCTTGCTTTAAGGCTTTGGATGCGGCTTCAGCTTCGGCTTCGGCTTGGGCGCGGGCGCGGGCTTCAGCTTCAGCTCGGGTTTGTTGTTCTTGTGCCTCAGCTTCGGCTTGGGCGCGGAGGAAATAGGCAGCTAGGTTGGGGAAGAGGAGGGCTGATTCTGGGATCGGGGGGGAAGCTTTAGCCTTGGGGCCCACAAGCGAGGTTGACGTGGGCTTAGAGCTGGAAGTAGTGGGCTTGGAAGCGGAAGCGGAAGTGGAAGCGGTGGTGATGGCGACGGAGGTCGAAGGGACAACGTTGGCAGGGCAAAGCAAAGGACTGGGATCAACCCAAGGCTTCCGCCACGGCATTTGGCGAGCTGCACAGTATTTGTCGAACCAAGTGAGGAGGGCATCGCGGTGCTTGCGGGCTGCAGCTATGGAATCTTGTGCAGAAGCGGATTCCGCGCTGCTGGGGAAAGATAGGAGGAGGGGACTGTGGTAGCTATGTCGGTGAGGCTGGTCTGGTGGTAAAGGATAGGTGTGGACATCGCTATGGGCGTGAGGAGAATTGGAGGAGAAGATTTGGGTGATGATTTGTTTAGTTGACAAAACTATGGTAGTTTCGGGTCTCAACTTGGTTGCTGTCGTGCTGATTGCGGTAGTGTTTGCCCAGCCCGTCTTGGTCTTTTGGCGTTTGAAGTTCAAGGGCTCGAGGTTGGAGCCTGAGTCTTCGTTCGGGTTTGTCATGGGCACGTCCTCATCCGAGTCTGGTTTACGCTTGGTAATGAGGTTGAGCCATTGGCCAATTTTGGGGGCATTGGTGGAGGGGTGATTGGGTCCGATCTTGATGACGCCGATGTCCTCTTTTTCCAGACCGGTGTCCTCTATCCCGTTGTCCTCTTGATCGAAAGCGGGCAGGTCTGAGAGAACAAAGGAGTCATGTTCGGACTTGATGCGAATTGGCACATGTTCCTGATCTGGCGCGTCATCTTCTTGTTTGATGGTTGTGGTGGACTGGGCTGCTGTCGTCGTTGATGTCTGGTTGATGGTGGCTTGGGCGGTCGCGGTAGGGATGCTTATGTCACGCCTGTTCTCGTCCATGATCCTGGCGCCCAACGGGACTAGGTGTCCTCTGTTTGCCGTTTGTTGTTCTTCTGGTAGCGTTCCGCGGGCGTGGCCAAGTTGTGTGCGAGTGTCCAACTTGGGAATTTGGTGAAGTGGTGAACGCGTTGCATTTTGGCGAGAAGCGCGTCACGGCAAATTTGCTACGCACGTCCAACCCTAACCCCATGTCGCTCTTTGGGAAGGAACGATGAAAAGAGTTTGATGGTGGTCGACTGCCAGGAAATGGAAGGAACAAAAGATGTTTGAAGGAAAGTGCATGCGTGGGGTGTCCAAAGAGTTCTGTCAGGGGGTCCATCCTGTGCCCCGAACTTGTGCTCATCCTGAATCCCGAGCCAAATCCGTACACTCCTTCACCAACTCCCAACACTTCTTCATGCCCGTCCCCATGTTTTCTCCCTCGATCTCCTCCATCGTGGCCCACCGCTTCATCTTCGCATCACCCTCCCCTCTCTCACCCCCGACATCGCCCCCCTCTATCAAGTCAACGGCCCAAACATGCATCATCAACTTGAAATGTGAAAAAGTCCATGGCACCGTCCCCAACTCATCCTCTCTCTTTCCCCAGTACCTCACCCCCCAACTCCTCACTCCCACCTCTTTCAATACCTCCTTCAAAACCATCCGCACCTTGTCTTTCCTCATCGTCACCGACCCATCGTTCCATGGCGAGTCAGCAGGCAAGGTATGACTGGGAAGTTCCCACATGCCTGCCAGCAGGCCCTTTGCCGGGCGCTTATGGATCAAGTAGCGCCCGTCGGATGGGCGGCGGATTGCTACCACAAGACACTCCTCTTCTCGCAGTTTCTTCGTCTTGGGTTTTGTGTAGGGATACTTGGAGCAGTGAGAGGTGATGACTTCCATGGCGGCCAAAGATGGCTCCGTTGAGTCGGAGTCATCTTCCACTCCTTTCTTGCGGCGAGTGCCAGGGGCGCTGAACTTGTCAAAGAACTCCGACACCTCGCCTTTCTTCTTCCGCTTCTTCTGGTCAGTATTATCATCTGCTGCAGACTCTTCAAGGTCCTCGGCTTGGGGTGGTGGACAGAGAGTGCAGGAATCTTCAATGTCCACCACCTTCCCAGGTCCCATCCCCTTCTTTGTCCCCATTACTTTCTTCCCAGGAATGAGTCCCTTTTGTTCAGCAATCTCTACCCCTTCTTGATACGCCCTGCAAGTCTCCTTGACAGGACACAACCCACACTTGGGCTTCGCCGGTCCCGGTAGACAAACGGTAGCTCCAAGCTCCATCAGCCCCTGACCCCATCTACCTGGCCTGTCACTAACCGGGGGTTCCCTTCCCTTCCGCTCCTCATCAGTGGCATCGGTCCCGTCCCAAGCAACAGCCTCAACCAGCCGTTTCGCAGCCTCCCACACCACCTCCAGCACCTCCTTACTCTTCACATCCCCTCTGATCCCCAACTGCCTCGCCAGCACCCTAATAACGTTCCCATCAACCATCGGCTCCGCGCGGCCGTACACAATCGACGCAATGGCGCCGGCTGTGTACCGCCCCACGCCCGGCAGCTGCATCAGCTTCCCCACCGTAGGCGGGAGCAACCCGTCGTATCCACCTTGCTCGCAGGGCGGACAGACCAATTGAGCGAGCGTGTGAAGACGGGTGGCGCGCGAGTAATAGCCGAGGCCTTTCCAGAGGGAGAGGACATCCTCTGGTTGGGCTGCTGCTAGGGATTGCATGGTCGGGAGGGTGGCGAGCCATTTGTTGTAATACGAAATGACGGTCGATACGCGAGTCTGCTGCAGCATGGTTTCGGAGAGCAACACCTCGTAGGCCCTCTGAGCGATGGCTTCTCTCAGATCTTGGGGACAGACAAGGGAGGACGACGAGGAGGAGGAGAGGAGAGAGGTTGTATCAATCCATGGTTTTCGCCAGGGCATTTGCCGATCGGAAGAGACGGAGTCAAACCAGGTCAGGAAGGCATCGCGGGTTGGGCGAGCGGTGGGGGAAGAGAGGAGGAGCGGGTGGTGGTAGGTTGGTGAGTGAGGATGGGATGCGAGCCATGGGAGCTCGTTTCCTTGGGAGACCGGAGAGTCGAAAATCTGGGTGAGAAGAGCTTGGATTGAGGCTGCTGTGGCTTTGGACTTGGCTTTCGTTGTTGTGAGAGTCGTCGTGGTGGAGGTGGAAACGCTGGCGGCGGTGGTGGTTGCTGATGCTTTTGTCCTCGTCGTCACCGTCTTGACCGTCGTGCTCCTCGTCTTCCTAACCGTTTGCGACGCTGGTCTGCTAGCAGTCTTCCGGCGTTTGCTCGGCCTGGCATCCGAGTCGAATTCACTTTCGTCAATGTCTGAAAGAGCGGACGAGTCTGACTCCGGGTCGGCATCGTTTGGTGCAGCGTAGCACTCCAGCGGATCAAACTTTATCGCGTCCGCAATCCGAGCGCTGCGGCGCCTTGTTGCGACCATTTTGCTCTCCAAACCAAAACTTGAACACCCCCAATTTTGGAATCTGATGTCCTTTTGTGTTTTGCTCCTGGTGCTGTTGAATCGTGAGCGAGTGTCCAACCTCGAATCCATCCAAACGCGTTTGTTGTTTTGGTGAAGAAATCGCGTCTTGGCAATTTCGCCAAGCAGCCAATGTAGGCAGCAGGCCTACATAGTCAACCCTAACCCCGCTCGTCCTGGTTTTCTCACTGTTTACAACCCCCTTTTGTTCAGATGACACAAGATGTTACCACCCGGTCAATTCTGACTGGCCATTGCCTAAAAGTAATTGTAACCCATCCATCTGCCGTGTGCCGAGCCCACATGGTGCGAAACACGGCATGAGCCGAGAACAGTGGGTGGTTGCATTCGGGGATATCAGCCGGTTGAAACGAGGGCCGGGCCGCCGGAGTTCAATATCGATCCTTGTCCTCAGATATTTTCCATATTTGATACACTTTATTCAGATCTTGGCTTGGTGTTGGAGTTGGAGATAGCTTAGAAGATCTCAGCACCTTATCTGGCATTTTCCTGCGAGTGCGGGGAGAGTTCCGGGGTATATATCGCCATCCTGCCCACCATCAGTTCTCCGAGCCCAATTGCCACTTTGATGGCAAATCTCCAACACCAACAACTACCTCCCAACAACAAAGATGCGGTCACTTGCCTTTTTCAGCTCCTTCCTGACGCTAATCAGCGTCGTAAAAGCAGCAGACTACGGTCCCTGTCCCTACAAAGAAAATGAGAACTGCTGGGAGATTATGGACAACACCGCTTGCTTTTTGAATCCGACGAGCACGGAGCAGATCTTTACTTGCATCCCTGGAGGGAAGGAAGGAGTAAGTACCACTAGCTTTACTCTCAAACGGTCCGAAAATGCTGACATTGGTGCTTGCCAGGTCTGCGCCTGCTACGGCTGTCTTGGGTACACGCCTGTTACGGAATTGATTCGGAAGGAGGATGCTTGCCGGTGAGTGTACCCCTTGAGGCCGAAAGACTTTGGAGAAAGAGAGAAGGGGGGTTGAGTGGGTGAGAGGTGGAAGGAGCCAAATCGAGAAAGGGCTAATTAATGTCGATTGAGATAGAGGCGTGAATACCGACCCACCGGCTCCGGCTCCTACGAGTGTTGAAAGGGTTAGGAGGGTACTTCGCGCATAGAGGTTTGAAGTCAGGCATTGTGGGTTGATTTTGTTGGAGTTTGATAGGCACAACAGTTGGAGAGAGAGTGGAGTAAGAGTGAAAGGAAGTTGCGCAAGTTAGGTGTAGATAAGGTAAAGAAGTTGAACCGTTGAAAGAAATCAGAAAAGCAGAACAAGAGAGCGGAATCCACCATACGCCCCGATCTCCATGAAGTACTCCGTCACCTCCTTCCATGTCCTCAGTACTGCGTCACCTCCTTCCTCAAGCCTCCGACTGCTCCCTTCTTCCCCTTCGTATTATGCGCCTTCCTAATATGTCTCCAGAGATTATCCTCGCGAGAGAACATCATGTCTCCGTTTGCGGCATGGAACCTGCAATCCTGAACCGGACAGAACCAGCCTATTGTAGTAGAGTTGGACCGTGCAGTGCCAACGCCATCCAGACTAGAAGTGCCCTGGCTTGCATTGTCGGCAGTGATATTGGATTGATGCTTCCGAGTATTAAGGTACCGCTCATAGTCTCGCTTAATGTTGGAGGAGAAAGGACAAGCGCTGCAAGTATACCGACATGGACGGGGGTTGGTAGTTGCGTCTGTGTTCGCTGGACATGGCGGAGTGTTGGCTCTGATGTCCGATGCAGCTGCGGCGGTAGGGATAGGTACCTCTGTGCTGGTACCTGTTGGCTGGCTTGCCGGGGAAATTGCGGTCTTCGTATCAACCTCGGAAGGAGTAACTCCCACTGAACGAGAGGGGAGCTCGGCTGGGGTCTGAGGCGGAATATGGGCATTGTTGGCGGTGTGGTGAATTGGCTGTTCGTTGACACCATTTCCGTTCAACCAAGTGCCGTCGCGAAACGCAATTTCCCCATTACCATATGGATATGCATGGTAGTCCCGGTCTTGAGAAGTGTTCATTCCCTGGAGCAGACGTTAGATAAGGCCTTATCACTTCAGAACTGTGGCGTAGGGACTGCTACGTACCTCCATGTTGAAGCTCTGGAAATCCAAAGTGGAAGTGTTCTGGGAGTCCAGAGGGCTGACGAAGGCTGGTACTGAGGACATTGAGCCAACTGCGGGCTGTGTGTTCATGTAAGAAGCCTAGAGCAAAGGAAGGTAGGTAGTTCATGTCAGTAGAGCTAACTTATGGGATGATCTAAATCTGGAATGAAAGAAACGGAACGAAGAGGTTGGATACAAGAATGGAAATCTGAAAGCCGTACAAACCAAACAGTTGTCTCCATGGGGGGGTTGACATTTTCCGGCAGGAGATATCCCTCGTCTGGCCATAAACCATTGCCGTCTCCCTCTGAATGGTCCGCATGATCATAAGCGTGAGAGTCGCTCATGACTATGGCGAGATGCTGGGGCCGATGATAACTCGGAGTGGTAGTAAAGACAGCTGAGTGAGAGTGTTATAAGGAGGAAGGATGCCGGTAGTGTCCTTAAGCAGCTGATGTCAGCTACGAGGGAGTAGGGTAGGTAATGAGCTCTGCATCTGAACAATGGAGTCTGTCTAGTCTTTATAGACATTTTGCTGGGAGCTAACACAGACTTCCTAGCTACTAGGTAGGCACTCGACACAACCACTCGAGGATGTACCTGAAGAGGCCATGACCAAGGTGTAGCTGACCGGATCTGTTGAGAAAGACGCCTCTTGGATATATCAAAATCATCGTGCTCTTGAACAACGGCTGGGACGTGTTGAGTTTGGGGGTGTCTATTCCCGGGGGCGGCGTGTGTCCGGGAGTGCGCGGACGAATAGGAAACGGCTCGCAGCAGCAACGGTTAGTTATTGGCGGAGATCCAATCAGAGCCACCGAAAATGTGTCTGCATGATGGCGCACTTGGTACGTTTCCCGGTGCCTTGATGTTACGAGACACCAATAGCCCGAATGCCTTGTGTTCCTTGGGCATAAGGCTCTCTGGGTGTGTGTGGGATGGGGATGAGTTGATGAGCTGTCTCAACGTGAATGGAACAAAAATCGACAACATCTAAAAATGCCATTGGTGGCTGGCTGCTTGCAAGTGTTCGTGAGGTTGCGGGATGAGTAGTCCAGTTTATGATAGGTCCGAAAATCATGAGAATTGGAAAAATGTCATTGGTGAGGAGGAGCCATGTGAAGGTAAGGGCGCCTCAGCATTGGCTACCTTTATCTTTAGGCGTCTGTCCGAGAACTGTGGCTTGCCTGTGTGAGTACACCCTCTTCCCTCTACACCCTCTTTCCCAAGGGCCCGGAAAGAGCAGAATGTGATTCATGTTGGCAGCTGTCCTCAAAGGCTGTTTCCCACTGGTTTCTGGGAAAAAAGTACTCGAGAGTGAAGAGAAAAGAAAGGATTAAGCGTACCTGAGAGAAAACGGTCATATGAGGAGGTAGGCGAAACCTGCGTGGTGTATCAAATCCCCAGGACCTCTCTCCGTTGACCCGAACACGCTCAACAATCCTTTTAGTTCCAGAAAGTTTCTTTGCACAGCCCCCCCTTGCAAAGAGCCTCTTCTGCTCCAATCCTAGTTGAGCTGATGGACGACACTTTATTGGTTCGCATCGATGGTTATGTCGTGACCGAGTTTCTGCGAGTCCATTGATGTCCGGGATATTGAAGCTTGGAACTTGGCGCTGCTGCCACCAACAACTACCCGGAAGAGAATAGAAATTTCTCATGATTCAAGATAACCTTCTCATGATATACGTTTTACTGAAGTACAGACATGTTGATACAATTGAAAGGGGTGTAAATCGTACAGTGTCTGAGGTGACTTAACCATGTTTTGTCACCTCGAAATGTCTCCGATTTTCCCTAGCGCGTATGCACTAACAATTACCACTGCAAGCCATCAATCAGCGACCGGACCCGATTCGAGGCAAACAAGCTCCGTCGTGCATCCACTCATCGAAAAATGATAATGTTTACCGAAAAGAAAAGGCGGAGAAGATAGTTAAAGATTATTCGGGTGAAGAACCGGACGAAGATGATGAAGGGTATCGCAAAGTGTTGTGCTGGGGACGGATGGAAGTTGCAGCCGAGGGGGGAAAAGCCACAAGCCACACGTTCCACAACAGCCCACACCAGTCGCACGCCGACAAGTTAGAGCTTATCTTCTCTGATCCTTTTCTGCTTGCCTTAAGCGCAAGACTCCGCTAGATCGTGTTAGCAACTTAACTCCGACTTACACGGAACCTACTAGTACCGTAGCGGGAAATCCCCCAAGGCATCTGGCCTAGGAAGTGGGTTTCTAGCCTAGCTTTTTTACCTAGCCTAGACTTCAAACCTAGGCAAGTTGAAATACCTAGCCTAGTGAGCTAGGGAGAGCCTCTGATTGGTTGATATTTGATGTCAAATTTGCCCGCTATAAGACTTCGCTGAAAGTTTCAAATTCAGCGCCCGGCTTCAGCGTCCTCGAGAGTGCCTTCGAATTTTTTTTCCAAGTTCCAAAGTTCTTTCCCCGGAAGACATCACCCTATATCAAAGGAAAGAACGAAGCCCGCTTCCAATCAATTGGGCCAGTGGCTCAATGGTTCTTGTCGTCGCTTTCATTCTTGTGATCGCCAGTTCGATTCCAATTGGCGACAGCTTTTTTTCGCGCGAAAAGTTTCGCGCGAAGGTGTGAATGCCCTCATCCGATTCCGGACTTTGTAGTCAAAGTCAGACCACCACCAAAAAGACCGCTATAACGACCACTAACCAAAGACCCCTATAGTGACCTCCAGAAGGTCTTTATAGGGGTCTTTGGCTTTTGCCATTTTGCACCCAAATCCGACCAATCAGAGCCCTCCGTTCAACGACTAGGCTAGGTCTCATGCCTAGGCTAGGCCCACTATCTGGTATAGATTCTGAACCTAGGCTAGAGGGGGGACCTCTAGGCTAGAAACCCTCCTCATACTCCCAGTACGGTAGGTACGCACCGCCACCTGCACAGCTAAGCAGCCCAATGCAGCCTGGAAACGGATCACACGTTGCATAAGGCCGTTGGGCGCCTGAAATCCATCTGATGCATGCAGCTTCCATTTCTTTCTTCTCTCCAACTCGCTCTGCCAAAGAAGGGCAGCAAATGCTCACGTCTTGACCATCTTCAATTGACTCCATCACGATCGTTTCATCAAAGGGAGGTTTGCGAGAGGCATCCACCATTGGGCAGCAGTCACCGTCGAGCTGCCCCGATCACGTCGCGAACTTTCCGACATCGACAGAACCGAGCCGCGCGACAGCCAAAACTGGAAGCCTTGGAACCAACAACAGTTGCAATCATGACGACGAGCAATAATCGAGGACGTGAACCTCTCGATACCATCGACTCCCTCGACAACCCGCTTCGAGTTCCCTTCGTCCCTTGCGCGATGTCGACCATGACGGTAGACGAGAAATAACCAAGGGAAGAGATAGAACAGAAAGGGAATGTTTGAAGCTGCGGAACCTGGGGCGACCTTGGGAAAAAAAGAGAAGGATAGAGACAATGACGACAGACAACTCCACATATCTACAGCTCGAACTGTCCCTTTTCTGCCGGCATAGCATGGCGGCAATTAACACATTCGCAACACTCAACGCAAGAACAGATGCCGCTCCTGCCGCCAACAACCGACTATCGAGATCGAATTCGCTTTACGCCCAGTAGGGGATCACAGTGGAAAGACTCGCAGGTATCTGCACCTTCGACATGGTGCCCCGGAGGTCTTAGATGCTCTGGGTTACGGAATACTCGATGTCGACGAAGGGATAAGAGGCGACGGTGGTGCCAGCGTCGGACCAAGTCATGGCCATGATCAGAAGTCTCCAGCTCGGAAGCAAGGATACCCTGGAGTCTGACATGAAGGACAGCAACGCGCCGGTACGAAGGCGGCCGGGAAAGCGCACGTCGTAGGTCCGCCAAGGGTTTCCCGGGAAGCAACAACCAAGACTTGAGATTCTGAAGAAAGCAAGACTGACATCAGTACAGCTACCGGACAGCAAAGGAGGTAGATGACTCGCCTAGGATACTTCGGGCCGTGTACTCTCACGATGTGTTCCGCGCCATCAGGACCGTTGTAGCGAGGTGCTAGCCCTGCCTGCTCCGGCGAACTTTTGCTCCATGCGACGGCGTGACCTGTGTTGCATATCGGGGACGTGTTGTAATGTCTGCCTGCGTGGCCACCCTCCACAATAGACCAAGGAGCGACATCAACAACGGTGTGGTCGCGTTGTTGGAATGTTTATTGCGTTGAGACTCGATGAATGAACTGGAGTCGACAGGCAAATGACGGTGTGTGCCTCGTCATGATGTTGGGCGTACTTTGGATCCCACTCAAATGGATAGGTAGTCTTCGTGCCTCTCTCCCACGCCCCGTCCTTGGTTTTGGTCTGTACAGGTTGGGTACGTACTGCTTAGATAGAGGTATACTTGCTATGGGACTCAGAACTGACTGCGGATTGACTGTTTCTAAGTCCAGGATAATCTAGCACCTTACTGTGAATAGGTATACTTGCGTGTCATGCCTGCCAATGTCACTCCCAAGTCCCAACCGATTTGTACCTTCTGGCAACACCAGCCGGGCCACCGATAGACGGGACGGGTCGACGGCGACTGTTCAACGACAACGACACCGAATCATTCGGGCGATGGTCGAACGACGTCGGTGCAACGTCTGCGTCTGCGGGGTCTGTGTCTGCACAATGGATCTCAAACGAACTACTCTAATTGGCGGCGCTGAACCTTCACTTTTATGTCTGCGGGCACCTGCATAATGGATCTCCAAACGAACTACTCTAATTGGCGGCGCTGAACATTCACTTTTATGTCTGCGGGTTCTGCACCTGCACAATGGATCTCCAAACGAGCTAGGTACTCTTGATTGGCGGACCTTCACTCAGCACTGCCACTCTTGGCGTAGTTAAGTTATCGGAGCCATGCCCCGTCAACAATCCGGGACGGAAGATAATAGTTGTTACCTACGCGCGAGACATTGAGGCTCACTTTTGCACACCCAAGCCCGGTGTATGACATTCTATGCTCAGATTGTAAATCAAACATCGTGTGGCTGCAAAGCCAACAGTGGAGGGATCAGGATCCGTAGACTATATCCATGAGTTCAGGTTTGGAACCAACCTGGGCTGAATTGGAGATGGCCTCTCCCTATTCATTTACTTATAAAGAGGGGACAATGATCCGGTGCGAAATGTAAGAAAGCATGCTCTCTAACTTTATCACACCGTCTGCCTGTACCCTGCTTAAGCACTTCACTCTTTGGTCAATCTTCTAATTTACCTCACAATACCGTCGGCACTCCATTGGGAATCAGCATGGACAACTTTGCTTGGCCCGCCTATCTTTCTGAAGCCGATGCCTTCGACATGAACGATTTCATGTCCAATGGCCAACCCATCGTTCACCATGATATATAAACGCGTATCCACGGCGGTCTCTTGGTACAGGACAAGCGCAAGAAGAAAACGATCAGGTACATTAACGGGTTCTGACCTCGAGCGGCTTGGAATACAATAGACGGATTCTAACATGACATGTCATCGTTCTAGTGCTCGGGACACGATATGTCTGCTCATATCCCTCTTCAAGACTCCAGCAACATCAGCAGCAGTCCACCGGAGTCTACGCCTGAACGCCCAGCACTTGCCAATCAATCCCCAGAAACCCAAACCACCCAATCGCCCAAGCGCAGTTCCGGCATCGGTGCCTCTGATCATCGCTTCACCTGCCAGCTTTGCTCCTTCTCGACCAACACCAAGCGCGACTACACCCGACACCTCAGAACTCGCAAGCATCGAAATAATGCGAACATCGGCGGTGGCCTTGAGGGCATGGCCAAAAGGACTGGTTTCCACTGCCCCGTTCCGGATTGCAAGTATAGTGCGACAGGAGAGATGTTCTCTCGAGAGGACAACCTTTGGAGACACATCCGCAAGGTTCACAAGATCAAGAAGCAGGGGTGATTACCAATACTATAGCAGGTTGGGAGCGAGTTGTGCTTGGCGGATTGTTCCTGCACCGACCGGCTGGACAAGCAAATCGCAATATCGCATGCCGACTCGGCACAAGATCCCCCTGTGTCCCTGTTGGGTCCCTTCTTTGTGTCGGGTAGTGCCATGTGGGAGAAAGGTGTGGGAGACAAGGGTGTGACGTGCGGCACTGCAACAAGGGATCGATGCAACGGTATTTAACGTGCGGCGGCGGTGCGGAACCAGCGAATCAATGCAGGGATAGGTCCGTCCTGTGTCAGCCCTACAGAACGGTTTCTGTACTGTGACGATACTGGACCTCCGTCTCCACTATCGGCAAGGACAAGTTAAGGCACCAAAGAGAATACAGTGCAAGATAGCCACAAAGAGAGGGAGGGGCAATATTTCTCATAAATATGGGAATGATAGCAAATGGTCAATTTCTCCATACGTCTGCGATAGAGATGAATAGATCATGGCGTATAGTATTGTGTATTTAGTCGATACGGGAAATCTGAAATGAACTTTGCAGCCGTTTGTTCTTACGGTACCGTGGTACGCAAGATACATATGGAAACAAAAAGTGAAACAATTCTCTACCCGTGCAGTGATCCCACATGCTTCAAGTCTTTGAAGAATGCGACATGAAGGTGAGGCCTTGGAAAGAACATTACACGATGTCACAAGAGAAGACACTTCAACAGAAGCATACCTGAAGGGAAATCATAATGCCAAGAACTGTAATAATATTTCGTTCAGTACCGTTATGACGGAAAGACCCCGCATGGTAGCCTAAAAAACAGTAGTGGGGTGGGACCCACTCAGCACAGTGGAGCCACGCGGGGGGGGCACTCACTTGAACCACTCGAGACAAAGAGACGAACTTTAGCGCTCACCTCCCACACCGCTCGTTCACCTCGCAACATTTCATCTCTTCGCATCGCCGTCAATCGTCCAACTGCAACTACATCGAACATCCTCAATCGCAATGCACGACTTAACAGACGCCGACGCCTGATAAAACGATGCTCGACTTGCGCGAACAAGATACGCGGCTACACGATCGCGACGACCGCGTATGACCATCGCGGAATTTGCGCGTCGAGACCAAACAAGCGAATGCCCTACCGAGCCTACGACGATGCTATCCGATTACTTCTTCAAACTCGACGAGGACCAGCGACCACGCCTCTAAGATCGCACGTCGAGGCCCGATCGAAGTCGTCGTCGTCCTTTCAGAAAGCCCGGCCACCGGCACGAAGGAGGGGAAGGCAGATGGGACAAAAACGGGATCTCCCCCGCGGCCCGGCCCGTGCCCGACGTTCCGTCCCGTCGAGCTGTCGGCCAACGTCCGAGAGTTTGAACGACCGAAGAATGCGAGAAGCCTGGATCGAGAAACGCCAGCCCGGATCGAGAAGCGCCGACCGAGACAATAAGGTCGGAAAACTAGAACAAGTTCCAGCGATGCCCCTTCCGCTCTCGCGTGACGCGCGCGCTCGCTGTTTATCTCTGCTAGGGTGAAGCGACATGATGCGACACCCGTAAATGCCGTGAGTAAAGCCGATGAAGACGCGAAGCGACACCCGCAACGAAGCCTCAGGGTATCGATGGTGGTAGGTGGATAAGAAGGGTTGGGCAACGCTAAGCTGGGAAGAGACCGAGGTTCATAGTCGTGGTCGAGGTGATTGGGACTGGAATCTACTTTCATGTTAGCAGCTTGATCGGAATCATAACGCTCAGTCAAAGGTAGGTCGGTAAAGGCGGGATTGATGGGGTCAAGCGACCCTACCCAGGAAGACAGCTGTGAATGGATGCAAGCTCGGTGTCCGTACTAGTTCTCTGGCCGGTCCAATCTAAGAGTACCGTTGGAAACCATTACCCGATAGTGATCAAGGAGAGAAAGGTCGGTATGAATGTACGCAAAACGTGACCATATGAGAGAGGGAGGTTAGGGATTCGGTTGTGTGAGAAGGTTATGTGTGACCGAGACAGTGCGGCGGTACGGGCTGGAACGCTCATTTTCTTGGGTAAAAAGTTTTGCAGAGGCGTTCGAAAGTAACTAAGTGTGCGTCGTGTGAATTGAAGAAACGATTGGAGGCCATTGGTATATGCAAAGAGCTGTCGCATAGGTTATGTAGAACGAAAGTGACGATGCCTCTCAAAGTGAAGCAGAATGGGGACGAGAGAAGCCAGGGACAATTTTCAGGCTGGCGGGCACCGGTATTTATGAAATAAATACGTTTGCTTAGACTAGGTATCCCAATTCCCATCTCCTCGTGACCACATGCCTGCCCGAGCTGCCGTCCGGAGCTGTCCGAGCTGTGATCCCGGTAGCTGGTCTCCCGCCACCTGCCAGAACGGACTAATGAATAAGTTTACCAATGGAAGCCCGGTGCCTGAAACTGGCCGACAGTGACGTTCCAGGGTAGTCAAGCGCAAAATGGAGGACAAAACATCAGAGCTAAACATAACTCAGTTGGATGAAGATCTCGAGAAGATCGGAGCCCGTACCTAGACAAGCGTCGCATTGGCGTTTCCTTCGTCATCCGTCCGTTGCTAGCAGAACTTGAACTTCCGATCCCCCTCATTTTAGTCTGTGGGCAGGGGGGCAAGAGGGCAGGGGGGCAGGGTGGGTCGCTGGAAACCGTTGCAGTCGGGTGGAGGTGGGTAGGGTGGGTGCGTCGCTGGAAACCTGAACCGTTGCAGTGGAGGTGGGCAGGGGCAGGGTGCGTCGCTGGAAACTAGGGGTCGACCCGTTAGAAAGCGCTAGTAACAGTTACGAAATTTACGGTTGGGGTAAGGAAAAAATGCTTTCGCTAACCGTACGTAAGAGCGCTTAACATCCACCTTACTAGTGAGGTTATCTTATAGGTACGTACCTAAGCCTTCAAACCCCGCCAATTAAGGGTGGAAGGAGGTACCTCAACGGCTAGTGCACGGACTCGTGCACGGTTTCTGTACGGTCAGTCAGACTCTGTATTGTAAGAGAAATGAAAGAATGCCATTTTTACCGTTCCTATCGACCCCTACTAGAAACCGTTTTTGCTACTTTGTGACCCTTGTCGGTAGGTGCTTCGCGGATTGAGTTTACACTACTAAGCAGTGTGTCCGGACTATCGAGTTACCCACGACGGGATGGAAGAGGCTCTCGCCTTTCCAGGGCCAGGCAATGCCTCTTCTTTTCACATATAAGAAACAAGATAAAAAGGCTTCACTCGCCCACCTCGAAACCTACCAAAAGACTATCGCACAAAGCATCAACCATTAATTTCACAGTCATAAAACTTTCAGTTCAAGCACGGAACCCAAATCATCCTTTTGACATTCTTTTCTTACTTCACAACAATGAACAACAACACTGCCTTCAACTCTTGGTCGTCCGGCAACGATGCCAATGAACATCAGCCAGCGTCCAACGCCTATATGTACAGCTACGCAGCTCCGACGGACATCGACACCAACAACACCAATTTCCTGGGTCAGGAATCGTTCTACAGCATGGAACAAGTGCAGGAATATATTCATCAGGCACAAGATGTTGCTGGTTCTGTACGTCCTCGAGCCGTTTCTTTTTCTTTCTTTTTTTCCCATCCCCTTCCTTCTCTTTATCTCCCCAATCCACTCCAATGCCTTGTCTCTCAGAGTTCAGTTGGTAGATCTGTCACGGTCAAGACGACCACTTACTCATCATGATGTTTCTCTAGTACTCCAACGAACATGAAAGTCATCCTTCTCTCATGTCCACCGGCTTCCATATTTCAGTAGACCAGGGTCCTGAGATATCCGACCAAGAGTGGTTACCTCGGGATCTCTCTCCTATGCGAGACCATAACGAGAACCACGAGCTCCACGTCAGTTCAACGCTTCTCGACGAGGCTCAAGGCCAAGTTGTTACCTGCGAGGGCATGGCGAGCCACAGCATCGTGCACCCAGCGCCCGAGCCCGTCCACGAAACCGCCAGGCCTTGCATCATCGAACACTCCCCGGCTGTCGCAGGGAACGAAGGTCAAGCTTCTTCGAACACTCGCAATCCCCGCCATTCCTGCGCCCTTTGCCAGTTCTCCTGCAACACCAGACGCGACTACGAGCGTCATCTCAACACCATCAGGCACCGGAACAACACCATCACCAACGGGGCCCACGTCAATGGTGGCATCGCTGGCTCCAGTGCCAGCGTCACGAGATTCCGCTGCCCGTTTCAGGAATGTCCGCACCATCGGGAGGTCGAGAGAATGTTCACTCGGGAGGATAACCTTTGGAGGCACATCCGGACGGTCCATAGGGGTCGTATCATGGCGCGGGCATGATGAATGGAGGTCATTTCCCACAAGGTTTTGCCTTCACCCTTTTATGTATTCGAGTCCATCTCTCTCTGCTGCTTCTTCTTTCCTTGCCGTCGTCTTTTCTTCATTTCCCGGTTCTCAGGGTTCCCTGTTTTGTGGCTTCCCTTCTTCCTTTTCTCCTGTTTGATAGCACAGCAAAAGGGCAAGTGTATGGCGCGTTGGGTAGATCGATTCTGTGTTAGACATCATAGACAATTTCTCTGAAACTTCTTTTTGTTGTCATCGGTTGCTGTCCTCAAGGGGTGATTGCCGATGCTGTTTTGGTAGAAGAGTAGATGGGAAGCAAAAGTAAAGCGGAATGGTCAATGCTTCGGTAACCCCACTTGATCGAGCGGTATGTACTTCTATTGTTGCATCCAGGGATGGTCGTGCGAAGTGGGATGAACCAGGCATGACACCCCTGGCGCTACCCACCACCCGTTGAGCCCAGAGCGGTGTTTGGCGGGGTCGTGCAGCGCATCAGGGACAAGGATTCCAATCTCACTGCCAAGAGGTTGTCTGAGATCCGCGTGCCGTACCGCTTTCGAGAACAATGCATTGTTGAAAATCGAGTCGAACTTGATGGTTGTGAGACAGAAGGGTGGGATAGATGTAGGGTACCTTGCATGAGGCTGCAATTGATCAGATGCGGGTCGGGCCCGGGTGTGAGTGACGTGAGCCCCCTAATTGAAGCTTGGAGGAGACCACAAGAGGTCACAGGAGCACGAACACTTGGGGACAGCGGTACATGGCTACCACTGTAACAGTAGCGCGGCCGCTTGTCGACGTCGATGTCGTCAGAGGCCCTGGAATTTTGGAAGACGTCGTGAGAGTCCTGGAGAATGTAGGTGTTGAGCAGATAAGGAAAAGGAATGGCTTTGACAAGACGTACAGTAAGGTACCTAGTTAACATATTGAAGCTTCGATGTGGACCTCCAGTGGACTCGCCTGGGCCTTTGCGGATGCCCTAACCGAGTTAACCGATCGTCATTTCGGTCTCCAACATCCACGGGTTCCTGCGTGACACGGGCCAATGCCGGTCGCATGTGACCCCTGGAGGACAAGCCCAAATCTAAGAATGTCATTAGTGGTAGGATTCGGCGTCGATGTCGATGGAGCATCTCCGCCAGTCCGTCCCCGTCTTTGGTGGCCCGGTACAACATTCGGAGGTTCTTTGGATGAAGATGTCGAGACCTTCTGGAAAAGGCAGTGGGAGACATGGCGTCGGCAATGACCGTGCAGGGGTTCAGTTCTTGGCTAGCCCACTTGTTTCAAAAAAAAAAAAAAAGGCAGGGAGGTCACCACGGGCAACCAGGGCCCTGCAGGGGCGGGGGGGTCGCTGGACTTGGGCTAAAACTCCAAGTTAGAAGGAAATTAAGTGTATAATTGCAAGTCGAGTTTGACTTGGAGTTGAGTGCCCCTCAGTTGGGACATGATGTCAATGCTGACTTGGTGTTAGATATTCCTTTTTCTTCCAATAAAAGAAAGACCCCGCTTCTTTTCTTTGAAGCTTATTCTTTTTTCTTTTTTTTCTTCTTCTTAGTAATGCATCTTCACTTTGGTCAATTTTTTTTCACAAGGTCACAGCAGGGAATCGAACAGGAGTGTTACGGTTGGAAGCGTTTCATTTACTATTTAAGCTATAGATGTTATGGGGCTGGTGCCCGTGGCTAATATACCTGGCAACTACTAGGCGAGCCTAGCCTATAGCGGGTCCGGCAAGTCCGGTAGGGTGTACCCAATTAGGTACCTTACTATACCGGCAACCCCTTGGCCCGTACGCGCGCCCGTGCGCGCGCTAGTCCTTTAAAAGGATAGTTGGCTAGGCCTATTTAATAGGCACTCCTTTTCCCTCTTTTCTTCTTCGTAGAACCTTATCGATTTATTAGGCTAATATCTATGCCAATTATATTGTACCCCTTATATTAGGTTCTACTTCTACCTATATTAGCGGATAGACGGTTTCAAAGACGGATATTTTCTTTAATAAATTTAAAGACGGAGCTAATAACTTAGAGTACGGTATTATAATATTTATTAATTGAAACGCCCATTCTTCCACCGTGGAGGCGCTGAGGTTGGGCCCACCAAAGGTGCTATGGAAATCCACACCAAAGGTCGTGGTCCGTGGGCCCACCGAAGCGCCGAAACTGGAAGGAGCGGCGATTTCTGTCTATCCGGGCCCAATGTGCAGAAACACACCACCTTACTAGGCCCAAATAGGCATTAATATGGGTCCTTGCTATTGACACCGTGTCTCGCAACCCAAAAGGGAAATCCAAAAATCAGAAATCATTTGCATCAACACCACCCCTCAACCGTCGCGTGTATCAAAATTCAAAAATTGTCAAATTGTTCGCCTTAATTTGGCGGTGATTTTGGTACTTTTTGGATATTGTTACGAAGTCTGGTGGTTGAGAAATATTGAAAAGAGTAGTGACTTTTATTGAAATGCGACCGTGGATGATGCGACCGTGGATGCGACCGTTGAAAATGACCAAGTTAAATTGTTAAGGTGATAAGAAAATTGGCGATAAGGAAATTGTTAAGGAGATAAGAAATTTGAAGGAGATAAGAAATTTGGAGGCGATAAGAATTTGGAAAGAAAATCTAAAATGGCCAAGTCTTTTCAATAACCCTAACCCTAAAAAAGGGTACCAAAATGATCAGAAGGAGATGACGAACATTTTGATCTTGGGTATAAGTTAATCCGACCCTTGGTTGGGGAGAAAATCGGATTTGAAAAAATTTAACGAATGAGGTTTTAAGAGGAAAAGTCTAGAGATCGGAAGAGCGTCG